>RANX01000023.1:240729-483273 GCA_009805215.1 Neurospora discreta FGSC 8579
CCCCCCCATCCCTACCACCCCTCCTGTAATGTAACGCTGCGGCTATGCCCAGTGGCTTTGGACGCCTTAAGCGCTGGCGGTTTCGATTCGGCGACACACCGTGAGACTTGGGCGGGTTACAACATGGATCTATCTGCATGTACCTTGGAGGAGTCAGTCAGGCAGAACGCCAATGGATACAGGGGCAGGGGAGGGGGACTGGGGGAAGAGGGAAGGGTCGGGTCGGGTGGTTGGGTGGGCGGCCAGTTGGTCGAGTCCAACCTTGGGACCAAAAAGAAGAAGAAGCAGAAGGAGAAGAAGCAAAAGAAGCAATGCCACTGTGACGGTGGGATTGATGATATTAAGACGGTGGCGGCGCTTTTTCCCACCCTTCGGACCTCATTCCTTGCGATGGACTGGTTACCTCTATTGACATGACTTGATGGATGACCAATATCGTCATTGTTTACGACTCCCCGACTCGATTATTTGTTTCTTGTGATACCCTTTTGCGTTGGCTGTGTTTTTGGATACTGTTGGTTTTTGCTGGGACAAAGAGTGGAAGGAAAAAGGAGGCAAGATGGTTCATCAAGGGAAAAGGCATCAGAGGATCGATGGCCCGGTCAACTTGCTCTCCTTAGGTATGTCTCAGCCTGTGTTCCTCTCACAACAGCAAAGCTAACGACGGTGCCAACTAGACGGTGGAGGAGTCCGCGGGTTGTCGGAGGTGGTGATGCTTCACAGGATCATGAAGAGGGTGCAGGAAATTGAGGGTTTCAAAGAATTACCAAAGCCATGCGAGTACTTCCACATCATAGGAGGAACCAGCACCGGAGGGTATGTCAACCCATCTCTCTGGTCTGGGGGAGCGTTTCCCTGGGACTGACCTTTCTCTTGCCTATAGACTGGTTGCCATCCTGCTCGGCAGGCTACGCATGACCACCGAAGAAGCTCTGGCAAAGTACTACGACCTGGGCAAAGTCATCTTCCACAGGCACAACAAAAAGAGGCTCGAGATCAGCGCGAAGTACGGAGCAGAGGCACTCGAAGCAGTGGTGAAAAAGCTCGTCCATGAGCGACGCACGAGCGAGCTGTTGTACGACCCAACCGACGAGCCAACAACTGGCAGGGCGTTTGTTTGCGCCGTAACTTCCGCAAAAATTAGTGCTCCGAGACGGTTCCGCAGTTACTCTTCAAAGGACAGGAAATACAGCGACTGCAAGATTTGGGAAGCAGCCCGAGCAACCTCAGCGGCGCCAACATTCTTTGCCCCGATGACCATCAGCCACAATGACGTACCGGAAGAATTTCTTGACGGCGCGCTGGGGTATAACAACCCCATAACCGAAGTCTTGAACGAGGCGGGCACATCGTTGGATCCGACCCTCAAGCTGGGATGTATCCTGAGCCTGGGGTGCGGCACCAAGGCGGACAAAACTCTCAGGAGATCTGGCCGGTGGTTCGGCCAGGGTCTCCGCTGGGGCTGGCGAATGGGTAAAGTGATGAAGGACAGTTTGACGGATCCTGATCCCAAGCACATCGATGTTGCTAGATTCCTCGATGGGTGGAACGAGACATACTTTCGCTTAAGTGTTCCTGGTGCGGCCGATGCGGTCAAACTACCCGAGTACAAGAAGATGAAGATGTTGGAGAAGATGACGGAACAGTATATGGATCTTCCTGAAGTCGCAGATCAGATCGAAAAGGTTGCTAGGATACTTGCAGAAAGGAAATCAGAAGGAGCGTGGATCGGCTTGGTGTGTAAGTCCTCCATTTATGTCCAGTAACTCTTGTCGTTCATGTTCCGAGACTTATTTTGCACAGGTCAACTGGAAAAGAGTGCGGTGGCCATGTCGCTACAAGCTCGCCCTATGGGATTGTCAAGCAACTTCTTCACCGGAAGGGCTGACATTCTCAGAAATATGGCAAGAGTGTTGCTTTCAGACAGTGATGGGCGCAACCAGCGGCGCCGGGAATACCTTCTCTGGGGCATGGGCGGTATTGGAAAGACCCAAATCGCACTGAGGTTTGCCGAGATTTACGGAGACAGGTAACAACATACCTTGAACATTGACACCTGTCTGGACTCTCACTGATTCTGACGCACCTTAGGTTTGAACACGTTTTCTGGCTGGATGCCACCAACAAAAACACAGTACAGCAAAGCTACCACAATATTGCGCTAAAACTCGGGATACAAACAGACAAAATCCAAGAATCTCAGGCAGTGGTCCTGAACTGGATGAATGCCTCCAATGGCAGATGGCTCCTCATCTTCGATAATTACGCTCACAGGGGCGACGAGTACGGTCAGTACAACGACATTATTCCTAGAAGAGGGAATCTGCTGTATTCTAGCAGAGCCAACACACTCCTCCAAAGGCTAGGCCCAGAGGCTGTCTCGGAAGTCCGCGAGATGGACGAGAATGAAGCCACCACCTTCTTCATCAAAACTCTTCACCGCACGATCGTGGACCCGGAAGAGCGGCAGCAGTGTACGGCTCTAGTCAAGGAGTTGGGATGTCTGCCTTTGGCAATTGACCAAGCTGGTGCCAACATCCACATGACAGAGCGCAACATTGAAGACTACCTTGCGGAGTTCCGAAAGAGGCGGGACAAATTGCTGAGGGAGCGACAGGAGTCAACGACAGGCTCAGACATGGAAGGTGATCCGGCTGTATATGTCACCTTTGACTTGTCGTATCTCGCCCTCCGCAGGCAATCCCGAAGGATCAACGAAGATCAACACGCACGCGACTACGAAACAGCTATGAAGATCCTCAACATTATCTGTTTCTACCACTACGATAACATACCCGAGGAAATGTTCATGCGAGCGGCCAACTGGCGAGGCGAGCAGCTCAGGGAGCAAGAAGGGCAAGAAATGCCTATTGATGAGCAACTCGGGGGAGACACCGACCGCAACGCCAATATCATTATTCAACTCGACGAAGATCGAAAATGGGATCCGACCTGGTTCCGCCGCGGTGCAAATATTCTCAAACAGTTTTCTCTCGTGAGAATGGACCGACATCGGTCGCTGTCCATGCACGTGCTAGTTCACTCCTGGGCCAGAGACAGACTGGACACCTCAGCCAAAGACCAATATGGTTTTACCGAGAAGGAGTCCTACGCGCTCTCCGCTCGATGCATTCTTTTTGAATCTATACCCGAAATGTCGCACCCAGAAGAGTTCAGCTACCGGACAAAATTGATACCGCACGGCCTCGCACTAAACGAACATGCACCTCCGACAGCTGTTGGCGATATGTACCGGGAAGCTTATTACGACAAGCTTTGGGCCCTCGCCAATGAAAATGTTGGCAACTGGGAAGAAGCAGAGAAGTTTCTCATCTCCTCCATCCAACGATACAAGAAGAATGGCTGGCTGGACGAAGGACGTGCCATCGCAGCTATAGACCGACTAGGGGACTTCTACATGAAGCGTCAAGACTGGCACAAGGCCCACATGACGCTCGTTGAGGCCTACGAGCGATACAGATACATATGCCTCAAACGAGACAGGTTCTCCTATGTCCGGGAAGATGGTAAGGTTATTGAGACGGATTCCGAAGAATACATCACACCCAGAGAAGCGGGAGAATACTGCAGGCCTGTGATTACCGCCCTCCGTCGCCTAGCCGATCTCTTTATGGAAGCTGGATACCCCGAAGGTCGACTCGAAGCCCTCGAAAGAGCCGACGAGATGATTTGGGAAAGCGGCATCAAGTCTGACCATGAATACCTCCAGCCCTGTGGCGACCAAGTAATCGAAACACAGTACTGGATCAAGAGGGGTCAAAACCCCAAAGCCGTCACGAACCTGACCTGGGAAGAACAAGATCAACAGTTCAAGGAGATCGAACAGATGAAGGCGGATTACCGCAAGAAACACAAACTCACCGACGAAAAAATGGACATTCACAAACAAGACGCCTACCGTAAGGAGATTCTCTCTTCCACCACGCTCTCCTTTCAGGAGAAGACGGACCTCTTGTGGGCCCACTACGACGAAATCAAAGACATTTACGGCGACGACGACATCATGACCCTAATCGCCTCGGAATCCCTGGCCAAACTTGGTCTCCAGTTCCAAGAATCCTTATCCTCATCCCCATTATCGCCATCTCCATCCACCTCCCATACCAACAATAAACCGCAACTAGACCTACAACAACAACAACAACAACAACAACAACAACAACAACAACAACAACAACAACAACAACAACAACAACAACAACAACAACAACAACAACAACACAACAACAACAACCACCACCTCGCCTCCCCTGCCCTCTCCTCGTCCACCGCAACGCCCTTGCCCTCGCTTCCAAAAAATACGGCCAAACCCACTCCCACACCCTCGTCTCTCTCGAGCGGCACGGCCTCACCCTCTTCAAACTGAACCGTCTCCGCGAAGCCTTGAAACTCTCCATTGTCTTCAAGGACCTCGTGACCGCCAACCACGGCGCCAACCACGACTACGCCATCATCGCCGCGCAGCGCGTCAAGACGATTCTGCAAGTGGGCGATCCCCGGTTTAGTGAGCACCGCATCAAGGGCGTGGGCGGGTGTTTTGCGGGGTGCACGGCGCAAAGCCACCGCGAGACGGCCACAAAGTTAGGGGTGAGGAGGGATTGGTTGAATGCCCGGGGAGAGGTGAGGGAGGTGGTGGGTGATTTGGAGAGGGGGTACATGGAGATGATGCAGGAGACGAGGCAGAATCGGGAGGATCTGGAGCTGGCGGAGGGGGTGTGGGGGAGGAAGGAGGAGGAAGGGAGTAGAGGGGTGGGGATGGGGGAGGAGGAGGTGGTGATGATGATGCAAGTTATGAATTGATTTCTATTGTCAGGTTTGATAGTTTTTGGAAGAGAGGATGGGTGGGCTAATTTTTCTTGTTTTGTCTGAGTGTAGGAAAATGTTTATTATTGTGGCGTTGGTAATGAGGAGATGGAGGGAGAGGGTTTGGGGGAGAGGGAGGTAAGTTGGTTTGCTACATACCTTCCCGGTGGTACCTTCACCGGAGCCGTTCTTACAAAGAGCCACTTTCAAGACTGTAATTCTGTCTACTGTGATATAGCCACCCTTCTGTATAATCCAATACTGATGATGTGTTTGTCATGAATCGGTACCCCTAGTGTACTGGATGAGATCTAAGTTGATTAGGACCAAACCTTTGTCGAACCAAATACCAAAGACCAAGAGAAAAAGAGAGAAGAAAAAAGGGTCGGAGAAGCAAGACGAAAAAACCTGAACGGCAGCGCAACAACCCATCATCATCTCCAGGATGTTGAACCACAAACCTATGTCTACGCTCTTCACTTATCTAGACCCATCTTAAATATCCAGGTTAGCTCTACTCGTTAACTCTATAGTTCTAGTTCAGGTACTTAACCCACCTCCCGCCCATCTCTCATCTCTTTACTTCCTACCCGCCCTACCTGCCTACACCTCACTATTACAGCACCTGTATCCTCCCGCCCCGATTCCTTGATGCTCAAATATCTCTGAAACCTACTTATAGGTATCAGAATGGCGGTAGGTGGTCCAGTGGTAATCTTTCCCGACTTTCCGTCCCGGTGCATCGAAAAATCACCGATTTATGCAATTTCAGCTTGCTCGAAATACTGATTTAAGTTTTGATCTGATATCGAGTCCCTGGTGGTGGTAGCTGAGATAGCTATAGGTAGTAAAAGGTTTGTATATATAAGCTAGGTGAATATCATTGCAGGGAATGAGGTACCTATCTACATAGCGTACCTAGGCCTGTATTAGGACAGGATAGGCAAGGCAGTTGATACAATGCAAGCTAGGTGTTGTTCATGTTGGTGTTGAAGAAAGAGTGAATATGTGTAATGTGACTGTCTGGCTCGTTTGTTGATGTGGACTAGGTGAAAAGGGGGGATAGGTTGAAAGAAGGTAGACTTTGTACGGAGCACTTGATGGTGGCCGCTAATGATTGATGGGGAGAGGAAAGAAAAGGAGTGATGTTAGCGATGAACCAAGTTTTGCCAGTTGGAAAAATGATCTAGAAGAGCGGAGCGGACGCTTTTTGGTCAATGTTCAGCCTATGATGGGAGTCAAACGTCTAGGGACACATCACCATTCACGAACTCCAAAAGTACATGACTTAGTCTATTAGTAGATAGTTGCTGACATGTTTCTCGAACTGTTTCCCGAGCCCATCATTCGAGGAGGAACCCTATACCCAACTCAGCGCAGAAACGTTTGTGTTGGAATAAACATTTCTTAAACCGACAGTGTCAACATAAACATGAAGAAAGCGTGTACCACATGTTCGCAGCAAAACCTAAGACCAACAAACTCCGGCCATTCCCAACCATCCGACCAAACCAACATGCCAAACCATCTTCTTCAAAACCTTTCGAGCGCCATCTTGTTCCTGCGAACCTCGATGTTGAGTCTATCGGTCTGTTGCCACTGTTAGTGCCTTGCTCTTCCCAGCATCCTCTCCCAGAAAACAGAACACTTACGTTCTCAGTCATGGTCTCAATATACCTATTACTGAGATCCAGACCCGCACCAATATCCAGCGCGCCATCCTTGAGCTCCTCCGCAACCTGCTCCATCAGGGCAATCTTGGTGTTGATGGCGTTCTCGTTGTGGTCCATCTCCTCATCATCCTCCAGTGCATACTTCTTCTTGTTGTCAGCGCCGCCGCCAAGACCCAGCTTCTTAGGCTTCATGTTGGCCATCTGCGCCTGTGAACGGTTCTTGTAGAGCTCGCGGGCGTTTTGCTCGCGGATTTCCTTCTCCTCAAGTTCGGCTTGCAGGCGGTCCCTATCCATCCTGTCGAGCGTCTTCTTGCTGTGGCCGACAGGCAGGAACATGGAGCGATTAACTCTTTCAAGTTCCTTCACCCTATCCTTGGCCTGACGAGCTTGGGCGGCTGTAGCAGGGTGTTAGCTCTAGGTCATTCCCTATTTCGTGCTTGGTATGCATGGCAAAAACTAACCTCCGTGATCAATGTTTCCCTTGGCATAGAGCAGCCTCTCATTTTGCTCCCTCAGCTGTTGTCGTGCATTGCGCATGTTCGCCAGAGCAGCATAACTCGTCTCCATGGTCCGATCCAGAGTGTTGATGGTGGCATTTTGCTCGTTCACAATCTCATTTCGGACATCGGTGAACTCCACATCCTCCTTCTGCTCTTCCGTGAGCTCCTCCTGTGGCACACCATACTTGTTGCCATATCGTTCCTGGGGGGACGGCTCATACCCATCAGGAGGAATTTGTCCGGGCTGCTTGTTGTCGCCATATGTGACGGGGTACTGCTGCTTGTTGGGAGACGGTTGAGCAGAAACACCCGGGCTGTACTTGGAGTTGGTGGAGGCTGCGTAAGGGTTCTGGTTGCTGGTGGGAGGGGTATCGTATCGGTTATCACCATATTTGTCCGTGGTGCCGAATCTCTCGTTTGTGTATCTACCCGCAGCAGGCGGCTGCTGAACCGGACCTCCGGCGGAGTAGGGAGGAGGGGCTTGTTGGTTCTGGTACGGGGACGGACCGGTGCTCGATAGAGTAGCCTGAGACTGAGCAGGGCTCGCGTGTTGGCTGGCATACGGATCGGCCGCTGGTTGCTGGGCATAGGGGTTCTCGGCGGCGGCGCCCTCCTTGTTCTTCTTTCGTCCGAATGACCAGCCCATTTTGGGAAGCTGTGATGATTACAATACTCAGTACACTTGAAAGTTAATGGAACAATGGGTATGTCAACGAGATGGAAACTGATGTGTTGTGATTGACAAGATGCGGTGGAACTGGAACGAGAGGAAGGAAAAAAGGAGTAAACTGGATGGAGGGTTTGTTTTTAGGGAGACAGATGCATGAGTGGTGGTGCTTTTGAGGGAAAACAGGGGGATACAAGTTAGTTCCCGCTTGGAGAACGCTTCCGAATGTCTTGACTGGCGTCTGGCCAGCGTTCCAGGTTTCTGTGCGTCCTCCGACACCCGATGGACTGCTGTAAATGATTGGGGAAGGCCCGTAATACAAGCGTTGTAACCATGTCGGCAGGGAGGTCCCATGCTCAGGATGTGTAGACAAGTTGCAGGAAGCAGCAGCAGCAGGGGGCGATCTGGAGATGGCTGCATTGGCCACCGAGAGGGAAAGTGCCCGCTGACTGGATCTTGCAGGTCTTTGGCCTGTAAAAGAAGTGGAAGCCATTTTCAGGTATCTCTGTTACGTCCATGACGGCGTGGAACATGTTGACCACTAACACCGACGGGTGGCCCTCACTGCTTCCGCTGTGTCCGCGTCTGCCCATGCTGAGATGAGATTTCGCCCTTTTAGGTGGTTCTCTGGTGCTTGTTGAGGCTGTGTTGACCATTCCTGGCTCTCTTGGCGGCGGTGGACGTGCCGGCATTCATTCATCGCCACCCCATGTCCAAGTCAAGACGGGAGGTGATGTCTAATGTTTCCTCCAAGGGTCCAGTCAACTGGAAGTCGAAACATGGGTGGTGTCCATGGGTCTCCTTTTCCGCTGGTTCCTTGCTCCTGAGTGGTGGAGGAGATGCTGAAATGCACAGGAAAGGGCAGTGGAGATGGGTGATCCAGGGGAAAAGCGGGTTTGAACATGTCGCAGGCTAGGGCTGGACTGTGCTAGTGCTGGGGATTTGGATGCTACAGTAGTCCAATGCATTTGATAAAATAATTACTTACCTTCATCTCACACGCCAACGACCGCCACACTTTTCTCATCTTGGTCTTCATCTTGCTCTTCTTCTTGGTCTTCTTCTCGGTCTCCTTCTTCTCCGATTGCATCTGAGCCTCGGGCTCGGGGTCGACATCACGGCTGGCCCATGTGTTGGTTCTCCATGTGGTCGTGGATCCCCAAGTGCTGTATCTCTGGGCGGGCTCGGGCTTTTCCGAGATGTCGGCTTCCTGCCGGACGGGTTTCGACGCTCTGTGACCCATCTTGAGTGATGGTATTGAACTGCCAGTGGTCGCTGTCGCACCTACTTTGGTGATGGTGATGGATGGCTGAGATGAGGCCATGGGAGGTCAACTGGCACCATTACCTAGATAGAGGTAAAGTTGCCGGGTGATGGAAGTTCTTTTAGCAGGAAATGCTCCCGGTCGGTATTGCCTTTCGCCTCTGCCCCTCGTTATTTGATCAATGAAGTGAATTTCTGCCGAGACTGGTTTGGGAAAATCCGAACAAAGAGACGGCATCGAAGCCTGCCCTGCCTGGAGAGCGAGCAGAGTGCAGAACCGTAGTGTAGAGGTAACTGCCCGCCTGCTCTTCGTGGGTTTGCGGCGGCTGCTGTTAAGGAGCAACCAGCTGGTCGGCATTTGACTGCGGGGGAATGGCTGGTTGGGTTACAGTTGCGCAAGTACTGGATAACTGCCGTGGCAGTGGCCTCGAATTTCCATGGTGTTAGTGCTTCGGAAGGAGCGGCAGGAGCCGATACAGAGCGATGGTGAGGGCGGAGAATTACCTTGCACCCGACCGCAACATGAAACTTTCGTTCTCAGGGCGGCTGGATTTCGCTGTGCACTCTGCCCAACTCGAGCACCGTTGTAGAGACCAAGTTTATTGCAACAAGCCGCGGTATACGCCCGACATAGTCCAGGAAGTTTCTCGACTCTCTCCGGTATTCTGCTTCAATTGAGGTTGTAGTTCGGTGTTGTTTGCAGCCCCACGTTACAAGAAACGTGCCAAGGCATTGGGCCCGTATTGAATGTACAAGCAATACAAGAGATAAAAGACAATGGCTAGCGAATATCAAGGCGACTGCTTGCATCGTTCTGGAGCCAGATACCTGCAATGCAATCATGTATTGCTTGAGACCAAAGGTCATCAAGTGACGTTAGCTTTCATTCCATTACAATGGGACAAATGCAGTGGTTTGAATGAAGACCTTGAGTACATTGAACATTCAGCGTGTTTGATGCTTACCATTATTCCGGACAATGCACGGACTGCCATAAGCCTTTAGCACTGGACGAAAGAGGAAGGCACCAGTGATGCGTCACTCACCGACCAAGCACCTTTCATCTTTTTTTTTTAATCCTCCTTGACCTCACTCTTGACTTGAGAAAAACCCCCTCCTGCAATCCCCATATTGTGTCTCAAAGAAACGTGAACAACACAAACCCCACCGTCACCACAATGTTCTCCAACTTCAATTAAGCAGACCAGTGGTCTTGCCACAAGCACACCCAGTTAGGACCCCCTCTCCACGGACCTCACCTAACCACCCACCATTCTATTACCAACATCACCAGACACCGAGCAACTTTGCTCTACAGCATCCAAAATGATTACCCGAATACATACAATATCCTCCTATAACACATCCCTTTATCGTGCAATAATAGTCCATCATCATCGATATCATCATCACAAGACTTGCTGATATTGGTTATTGCTTGTCAAACCGTCTTTCACAACATCACATATCAACCTGAGTTTGTGATCCAAACTCCAAAGGTGTTACCAACCCCCTATCAACCATTCACATCACGAGCGAACAATCTCAGCGAGCCCTGACACAAAAACACAAACATGTCCGTCTTCACTTTCGATCCCAACCCCCCGCGGGTCTCCTCGCCCTGGCTCAAATCCTCCGAAGGGCCCAGCCGGCGCTCCACTCCGGAGGCCCGCTCCTCAACCCCTACTACCATCGGCGTCATCCAAACCGGTTTGCTCTCTGACTACAATGGCATCACTCGTCTAGAAGCTGAGCCGCAAGAGGGTCCAACCGAATACAAGCTCCACCTTCTCCTTCGCCCACGTCGCAAGTACGAGCACAGCAGCACCTCAACCGCCAAGATCTGCGGCTCAACCCAAAGCAGACCATTGCCTTATGATCCTACGTCCAAGTCACTACGCGGAACTCCCGTTTCCGTCGGAGGTGGCTCAGGCGCGACCACAACAAGACAGGACCGTTTCGAGCACTTGACTACCCAGTTGCTCTGGAGACTCCAGCAATCTTGTCCTTACCATGCCAGCTCCGCGGCTGTTGATCTGGTGATTCCGAAACTGCCGGACCCGGATGAGCTGGCACGGGGCGGGAAGGTGAAGCTGGGAAAGCTGTTACCGGGATTGGAGGCATCGAGAGGTGCGCTGTATGAAATTGGAGTGGCGGATGATGGCACACTTGTCGGGCTGACGAGAGATGAGCTGGATGAAAGTTTGGCAAACCTAAGGGTCATGGCGGCGAGCTTGGGGTGCAACATGAGTGTGCTGAGGATGGTGATTGTGGGCGAGTGCGAATGGATCGAGTCCTCCTCGGATGGGCCTGAGGATTCGTTCTTCGGAGAACCTCAGGAGTTACGACGCAAGGACAAGCTATGGGTGGCTGAAGCTCTAATCATGCCGGACCTGACTGCTCAAGCTAGCGGTGCCGTGTCTTCGGCTTTGCCGACCATGAAACAGGGTCCGTTGACCGCGAACCAGCTGCGCGTTACGCTTACGGGGCCGACTACGTCTGGGAAGTCTACGCTTCTGGGCATTTTGTCTCAAGGCGCACTGGATAATGGCCGTGGGAAAAGCCGACTCATTTTGCTGAAGCACCCTCACGAAGTAGCTTCGGGCGTCACTTCTTCCGTCGCTCAAGCACTGGTCGGCTACAACAAAGGCGAAATTATCAATGATGCTCACAGTGGAGTTGAATCCTGGATTAACGTCCACGACTTCACCAAGAACGGCCGGCTAGTCTACCTGGTCGACTCGGCTGGAGCGCCAAGGTATCGTAGGACTATCCTGCGTGGTACCGTCGGCTGGGCGCCGCATTGGACATTGCTCTGCATAGCAGCTGACGGCAGGGATGCTTCTTCCCCTTCCGTTGACGCCCCGGCTTTGGGAACCACTCCAACAGGTGGCAGCAATAGCATTGACCTAGCCTCGGCCCACCTCGAGCTCTGCTTGAGACTCAAACTGCCCCTAGCGATAATCATCACCAAGCTCGATCTTGCATCCAAGCCGTCAATCGTATCGACTCTCAACAAAGTGCTCACCGGCATCAAGCGAGCCGGCAGAGCTCCAGCTATTCTCAAAGCCGACGCTACTAACCCTTCCGACCTTACTCATGTCTTTCCAACCGAGGAGGCAGCCGTTGCCAAGGTCGCTGACCAACTTGCTTCCAACGGCAACTTCTTATCAGTTGTCCCGATAGTCCTTACCTCCGCCGTTGATGGGCGCGGCCTAGGCATGCTGCACGCCTTACTTCAGGGCTTGCCTTTGCCTCCAACACCAACCGCGCACGACTTTACCGGCCCAGCTCTGAACCCCGAGCAGCCTGCTTCACTCTTCCACATTGAGGACCAGTACAATATCGCTGCATCATCATCGCTAGTAACAGGCGACTCAGACGAGGAAACAGACCTCGGCACTGTGGTAGCAGGCTATCTCCGCTTCGGCAGCCTGTCGATAGGCGACACGGTAGTCGTCGGTCCCTTCCCTTCATCTTCCTCGTCTGACGATGCCAGCGACACGCCCAGCCCAGCTACTCCTTCTCTAGGCGCAGTAGGAACCATGGCCACGGACAGTGACAATCACCTCCGTCCCACCCTCTTTGACTTTGAAGCAAACCCATCATCAGCCGAACTTAACCGCCTTAGTTCATCGGCCAAGTCCAACCCGTCGGCTTCTGCTTCGTCTGCAAAAGGGGAGTGGCATACCGCCAAGGTTGTGTCTATCCGTAACCTTCAGTTGCCGGTACAAACACTGGCGGCCGGGCAGGTGGGGTCGATAGGAATGGTTTTTGATCATCGTGACCCAAATACAAACACTACAGAGACGAGCAATGGGAATGGTACAGGGAGTAAAAGGGCAGCGAGGATAAGAAAGGGGATGGTCCTCGCTGTTCCTGGGAAACACATGTCGTCTACTACCTTGCAGGCCGCCAGTGGGGTCACGGCGGTCTTTGAGGACGACGACCATGGTTCCTATGGTGATGGCAATGCGGAGGACGAGGGGGTGGCTGGAGCGCTGACGGCGGGAAGTCTGGTCAACGTCTACGTGGCCAGTGTTAGGGCGTCTGCAAGGGTGGTGAGGGTTACTCGTCTCACTCCTAGTCCCTCTCCCCATCCGGAGTCTACGGGTACGGATGAGGGGAATGGTGGGGACGTGTTTACCTTCGGCGATGGCGAAGATGTCCATGCCCCTGAGGATCCTTTCCACGCAGGCAACGGTGATGGCGATGGCTTAGGCCTGGGCGGCGAGGAAACAAGAAAGAAGGGATGCGAGGTCCAGCTGGAACTCCTCTCCAACCGTGAGTGGATCGAGTTAGGCTCGAGGATTTTGTTATTGGGTGATAATGGGAGTCGGGATCGGTCGTCGCGGTTGGAGGGCTTTGTAGGAAGGGTTGTCGAGATTGTAGAGTGATCGATCTTGTTTCCTGTGTTTTTTTCTGGACATGAGTAAGTGTGGCAGCGAGTCTTTTTGTTCGTTTGGTCCCTTTGGATCTGAGCTGTTTGTTCTTGCTTTGGTCATAGCGTAAATGTTTTTTGTTTTTTGTTCAAAAAGTAGATCTTGTTTGTCGAAGGCTGTTGCTGGTTAGATGATGTAACTGTGAGGATTTCTAGGTAGCACAGTGTTTTTGTTAGCATTGATGAATTGTATTATTGTCAACAATGGTTCATTTCGGTGTTTTGCCAATTGATGTCTGAACATTTGTAGCAACAAGTGCTTGTAGTCCATGATCAGGTCCCAACGCCGGACCTGTGTTTGCCATCCAAAACATCGCGTTCATAGTTCCTCTGCCTATTGTCCTTTCCACATTCCACGTCGTCAAAACACACGTAGCAGGTTCCTGTGTCGTCCTCAAACAAAGGCCGTCGTACCCCTTCCTCCTTTTCCCTACCTCTCTCTGTCCACTCTACCTTCCTCTTATTCCCTTCCTCCTTTTCCCCATTTCCCCTCCTTTTATTACCTCCCCCTTTCCTCACATCGGCGTAGCCTTCAACAACTAAGCCCTAACCAACCCATAAAACAACGTCCAAGTCAACACGAACCCCGCAAACCCATTCATGATCCCGCCCGCCCAAAACTCAAACCCACTCCTGAAATACTTCTTGACGCCGCCCACCCCGCTGCCCAGTCCGTTCCCTGTGCCTTTGTTGTCTTTGTAGTCTTTTGGTGACGAGGACGAAGGAGCGACGCGGACGAGGTATACGAGAAAAGAAGTGAGGAGGGAGAAGAAGATGTAGAAGAGGAAGCCCGAGTAGGATTCGAGACCTAAGATGCCGGCGGAGATGCCGAAGAGGGAGGCGGAGAGGGATTGGAGGTTTTGAAGGGACTGTCGTTTTGGGAACGGGTGTGTTAGCTGGGTGGGAGACTGAGGGTTGGTTGAGAGGGGGACCGGGCAATGGACGAACCTTGGAGTTGTGCATCACGCTCTCTTGCACGATGGGGGAGATCTGGTAGTCGCGTTCGGATAACATGCTTGCTTTGTTGGCTTTGAGTATCTTGTTCCGTTGTGGGTGTGAGTATAACTTGTTGGAGTGGGTGGTTGTCTAGGTAGGTATCTTGGTCCAGGCCTATGTCGACAGGAAGACGAGAGCTTGGGTGCTGTTGATTTCTTGGCGGGCGTTTGATGTGCGACAGCCAATTTACCCCGGATCTTCGACTTCTTTTCGTCCTTTTTTGTTTCGTTTCGTTTCGCTTGTTTCGTTATGTCTTGTTTTAAGGTATCCGCGAATTCGTTTCACGTCGTGGGGTCGTTAAGATGTGGTCTGGGTGACTGTCACCTAATGATAATTGATGGCCAACGTCAGGGAAACGGAGCTGGCCTGGACATGTACACTACACTAGCAATGCAATGCCTGCCCCGACAGCCGCGGTGTCATGTACACTACTACAGTAAGAGCTGAGCAGGGCCCGGCAGGCAACAGGGCACGTGGCAGGGGTCCAGCTGCTAAGAACCTTTACGGCTCTGACGGCTCCATTGCCGGGTTCCGGTGGAACGAAACGAAGCTTTTGGTCCGTCGATCCGTTCTACTGTCATTTTATCGTATCTTACCGTTTTGTCAGCATTCCTGATGTCTCGGCCTCGGCGACGGTGACGCGGCGACTGGCCTGTAATTTCCAGGGTTCAAGGTGCACTAGCGTACCATGGAACGGTCCAACCTCCTGAAGAAAAAAGTGACATTCAACTGAAATGTTGCGACCTAGGGATTGATTAATGGCTGGATCACCCCAGCCTGTCTCTTCTTCTGCGTGTTCACCGATAGGAAGGCTGCTGCCGGGGAGTGACATAACTGTGCAACGTTGGGCCTTTTTAATCTTCCAGCTTTCACTTTGCTGGCATTTGGTTACATACTGGACTGGAGACGGGCAGCCGATCACCACGAAGACGGTAAGTTACAGAGTTCGACTCCTTGGTTCGCGAGTTGCAGAACGAGTGGCGTCAAATTTAACGTCATCTGCCAGGGTTCTGTAACCTTTAATGAGCATCCCCCAGAACCATCAAGCTGTTATTTTGGGACTCAGCTGTGGAGAGATAGATTGAATTCATGGAGAAGAGAAGTCTTCCATAACTAATCAGTCCCACTAGTATTGGCACTTGTCACAATTCACAATCATTTCTCATCTGGGAGGACGTCAGCCGCTCGCTCGTTCAAGTTTCGGAGGTCGCCAGTTGCCCGTTTCCCGATCGACTCCGTTTCAAGCGGTCATCGATAGTGCTGTGGTCACTTACACCAATTTCCAACCTCGACACTCCTTTTTTCAACATCGACAACATACAACCACCACCCAGACCACGATAGACCACGATCGATTGAATCTTGATAACAATCCACGAAACAGCAAATACGAAAAGGGCATATGCACCGATAACCGATAGCGCTAGTACCAACACTACGTCTACTCGAGCATATCACCTTGAGCCGCACTTTGCTTTCGCACGTCTCGACCACCTCGCATAGCATAAGCGACACCAGAAAACCCACCAATTCCCAGATCACCGCCACACCGGCCCTCGTCTAGCTTTGCAAAACAACGGACATTAAACACGATTGAAGGGGGAACCAGGACTTGAAACAAGGAAACTGCGTGGTGCCGCCGGCCTAGTATCTGTACTCCATCAAAACAGGGGGACAGAAGCACTCCTCTTTCTTTCTTCCTTGTTCAGAGTGCCGCCTGGCGTCAGATGGAGAGCTAGCACCAACAGATCCGCCGCCCGTTTCTCTGTTGGATGTTCCTCTTCCATTCTCTTGTCCGAGTCCCGTCATTGTCCGAGTCAAAAACCGGTTGCAGTGGCATCCATGGAGACCGTAATTCAGGATTGCGAGCCTCTTGCCAATTATCTCAAGGGTTCGCTTACCTACCTCACCACTCACTGTCCACCTGTTGAAGGCGGCACAGCATCTCCCAGACCGGTTACTTACTTGCCATGATAGATCACGGCGAAGAAACAAGCAACAACAATAACAACTGGCCAACACCGCCAGCCTCCGACTCCGACCACAATGGCCAGTTTCACGATGCCCACAATGACCGCCTCTCGGAATACAGCATCTCACCCCCCTCCTCTCCCAACTTCGCTCCCGTAGGCCGCCCCTTGGTCCGCAAGCGATTTCGAAAGAACGCCCCAGAGCCAATACAGCTCGAGATCCCACACCGCATGAAGCGATATAGCTCGCTCGGCTCGCTACATGACTCCTATTCTGTAAGGTTCTATGCTCAGATAATAGGGGCCATATGTATTGAACTAATAACGTCCGTTCGCGGTGGAAAGAAAGCCGTAACAGCGAGGATAGACCGCGCCGATAATCAAAAATTCATCGAGCAGTTCCGGTATACGATCGTCGCTTCGCAATTGTTGAGTGGACATTCGGTTGCTGGACTGAACCACTTCTACCGAAACCAGGACGCCGACCCTTCCAAGGAGCAAAATAACGATGTCGTACTACCGAACTCGACGGGGCTGATCGCGACGGCTGCGGGAGCGTTGGTGGTGGCGTTGGGGATCCGGTGGCTGTGTTTGGGAGGATATGCCCGTCTGACCAAGCAGGGGGTGCTGGTTACCGTCGTGGTTGCCATTGCGGTGGGATTGGTGGCGCACTTTTATATCCGGAAGCAGTGGCTGAGATATGTGCGGAACAAGGCGCTGGCGGAGGTTGCTACTTTTGTGGCGAAGAGTCAGGATTGGGATAGTGCTACTAGTGCGGCGCTGTCGCTGATTCAGGAGGTCGAGCTTGTGTCGAGGGGTTATAGGCTGTGAGTATTGGTCTTCCGGAGGAAACTGTGAGTCTGTGGCCGCTAACACCCAATTAGGAGCGCACCACTACCGCCTATCAGCAGGATCGAAGACCGAAGCCAAACGAGACGGTGCGGACGCCTGCGCAAGGCTCTCAAGCAGCGCTTTGCCGATATGATCAAGAGCTACATCCAAGTGACGACAGCGGTGAAGGGACTCTCGGAACAGTTGGATCTGGAGAAGTACTACGACGTTTACGACATCACCGACTTTGACGTTTCCGATGCGATGCAAGGATTTCCGGAAGATGCGACCGAGGAGGCCGAGTCGTTACGGGTGCTCAAGATTGCCGCTGCTCGGTTCCACACCATCCGCAAGCTGTTTCTCTGCGCTTTGCTTGCGTTCGAGGCTACGGGAGATAACAGCGACTTTGTGCGGTGGTCGACGGCGGCTCAGTGTCTCAACCAGCTGAGCAGTCTGACTGGTAATTGCTACGAGAGGCTTCGTCTCATCTTGAGCGATGAAGAGAGTGAGTTTCATCCCATGTTTCTGCATACTACAACCACAGCTAACCTAGCAAAACCAGGCTTCCCCGCCATTCCCGAAACCAAGTTCCCTCTTTCCCCCAACCGCGAGAAACGCCGAACACAATTTCGCAAGCTCAACTCTCTATCGACGGGTATCCGCGGTCTCCAAGCCAAGCTGGCACTGCTGCGTGAAGAGTCCGAGAAAGCACTCAACGAAGCCGACGATATCTCTGAAGTCGGTCTCGACCTCATGTCGCAATATGAATCCATTGGCCAAGACCTCAAGATGCTGCAGCAAGCCTGGGAGGACGGTAAGGCTGCCCTAGCGTCAGGAATCGACCGCAATGAGAAACGCATCTCGTCTATGAGCATGCTGTACTCGCCTGCTACCTCTTTGAGCGGGTTGACCACTGTTGGCGAAGAGAAGGAAACCGGTGGCGGAGCGGAGGATGCGCTGAAAGCGCTTAACGGAGAGACATCTCCGACACGAAACCTTTCGCCAAGTCCCAACGAGCCGGATGTGTTCGAGGCGGTTGCACTACCAGCTCGGCCGAGGAGTATGCTGACTAGGGAAGAGAGATTGGTGAAAATGAAGGAGGAGAGGGAACTGAGAGCGATGCAGAGGGAAAAGTCGGAAGCGAGTAGGGGCATGTTGAAGGAATTGGAGATGGTGATTAATCTGAGGCCGAAGAGACATACAACCATGGGACCAGGAGGAGGAAACGGAAGGAGTGCGGCGTCCACGAGGATCTCGTTATGACAAGAGACAACTCTGCAGCATTGTCTCTTTTTTCGGGCTTTTCCTTCTTCGAACATTATAATCTTGCATGGCATGGCATTGCGCGCAGACAAAAAGAGAGGTGCGAACAACAACAAGAAGAAGGCCAACTTGCCAGTTTTCTTCAACAACAACAACATATTTGGGTAGAACTGGCGTTTTGACGGATACACAGACCACTATGGAATCATTTGAAAGCTGGGGCAGGAAAGCGAGCGATGTGGGATACAGAATTTAACGGCGTTCACACACTTTATACAGACGATCTTGGGCTGGCATTCTGTAACAAATTATTTGTGTTTAGTTGAGAGAGGGTGTAAGATAGGTGAATAATGTAATTACTAAAATCGATCGAAATGGGGAAAAATGAGGAAGTCATATAGTTGGAAGTCATATCAAAGGGGACCTCTAAGTGAGCAGCATAGAGGTACCTTTCCGACATCGCCGACGAAAGACACCCGACGATCTGAACACAGCTAAACTGAAAGGTTCAGGGCAGCAGCTCCCACTGAAAACGCGAAGATTGCGCCTGGAAGGAAACCAAAAGCGCTGAGAACGGGACCGTGCACTGGGAGCTAGCCTGAAGCGGTAAATCAATTAAGCCTAACCCCGGTTCAGCGCGTTAAGCTGCCATTAGCAGGCGCGTCAAGTCGCGAAGTAGGTGGGTGTCCGACCACTGTAGTGTATTGGTTCCTCTCTTTTTCCATTATTGCCTGCCTGTTGCAGCTTTGTGAACAAAACCATCCACTTCACGCCAACTCTTCCCAATTTCCAATCTTTTCTCTCTCTCTCCTTTCTTCGTTGAACCACGAGCGCCTCCCTCTCTCCCAAAGTGATACCCAGCGCGCGCATATTTTCTTCCCTCTTCTTTTTTCCCCCCCCTCTCGAGTTCAGTTATTTACATCCATCAGTATGTCGTCTCTGTCTGAGCGTGAAGCTGCCTGCTATCTGCTGCCTGCTATCTGCTGCCTGCTATCTGCTGCCTGCTGCCTGCCTGGCAATAGGAAGAGAGTTGGAGAACAAGAAGTGATGGGTTGCTGACTGGAGGATTGCCACAACAACAGAAATGCTTGAAGCACGGTTGGAGCAGGCGTCGATCCTGAAGAAGGTATGTCGTATCCTCTTCCTGTCAAGAGCTGTTTCCTTCCTCCCAGCTAGATAGAAGACGCCCACTAACTTTGTCGTGATGATGTCCAGGTCGTCGACGCCATCAAGGACCTCGTGCAGGACTGCAACTTCGACTGCAACGACTCGGGCATTGCCCTGCAAGCCATGGACAACTCGCACGTCGCGCTCGTGTCCATGATGCTCAAGACGGAGACCTTCTCGCCCTTCCGGTGCGACCGCAACATTGCGCTCGGCGTCAACCTGACGTCGCTGACCAAGGTGCTCCGCGCCGCCCAGAACGAGGACATTCTGACGCTCAAGGCCGAGGACGCGCCCGACGTGCTCAACCTCGTCTTCGAATCTTCCGAAAACGACCGCATCTCCGAATACGACCTCAAGCTCATGGACATTGACCAGGAGCACCTGGGCATTCCGGATACCGAGTACGCGGCCACCATCAGCATGCCGTCGGCCGAGTTCAAGCGCATCACCACGGACCTCATGGCCATGAGCGAGAGCGTCAACATTGAGGCGAGCAAGGACGGCGTCAAGTTCAGCTGCCAGGGCGACATTGGCAACGGCAGCATCACCCTCCGCCAGCACACCAACGTCGACAAGCCTAGCGAGAATATCGAGATTGAGTTGAGCGAGCCGGTGTCCCTCACGTTCTCGCTCAAGTACCTGGTCAACTTTTGCAAGGCGAGCGCGCTGTCGAGCACGGTCAAGATCTGCCTCTCCAACGAGGTGCCGCTTTTGGTCGAGTACAACATTTCGGCTAGCAGCTATCTGAGGTTCTATCTTGCGCCCAAGGTACGTCTTTGTTGTTGTTTCTCCTGATGTCAGGTCTGATGCTAACTGATTGTAATTTACAGATTGGCGACGAAGAGTAATCGCCCCGTTCAACCTCCAACCGAACCACATCTTTATTACGAACACCACGAAACTATGCCTTCATGTACACCTCGAGTTGTTATAAAACCTTGGGGAGGAGGAAGAATGCAGTCATGTAGAAGATAAGGGGTGGATGCAGTGATGAGCAGAAAAGGGATATGAAGAAAAGAAATCTGTGTTGTTTCTGAAAGAGTCTGGCACTAGTACACACAAATGTTTTAGAGGGCGTTCTTGTTCTTTTCTGCTGCGAAGATGAGTGCTTAGGGGAGAGACGATGAGATGTCAATGAATATCGCGATGGCATCCAACACAAACACTTTCAAGGAACACCATGCCGTTGTCGTTTCCTTTCCTTGTACGATGGTTTTACATTGATATCGGGAACCTGTCCGCCTTGTACCTCTAATTCTCGCTTTGCGGGAGTTCAGCTTGGCGTTGAAAGTTGGTATTTCGGAGGTTGAATCACAAGTAGTGTACTGACATCACCACTTTCTGTCGGTCGAACGACGTGTTTCCAGAAATCTTCTACATACCACCATGCTTTTTTTTTTTTCGTCCGATGAAGTTGGTGTTCACCAGCTTCCCCACATTGTTCGTTCAATGTAACTTACCTACCCACCTGCGTGACGTCCCCTCCCGCCTATGTACACTACACTACAACAGGGCGCGCCCAGCTGAAAGATGGAATCGACTCCGCTTTCAGTTGCCCCCCCCCCCTAACCCGCCCTGCAGGAAACTTTTTGGCGGGGCATGGGTGGTACCTGGAAAAAGAGTCATTGACTGCGCCCTGTGCGATGCCCCTGCCCGTTAACGGCGAATTTCTGGACCATTCGAAGGACGACGAGACTTGAATTCGAGACAAGATCTGAGCAAACGGGTGGCACAAGAGGGCGATATCGCGGTCTATAATGTATTGATAATTCCAATTGACTAGACTCAATCTTCCGGCTATACAGGGTTTCGTCTTCACCGCTGACTGAATCGTCTGTGTCATAGTCTCAAGTAGCTTCCTTTTCCGGAATCTTTCCTCCATCTTTTTTTGACCCGATGATCATCCTTCCTCGGACTTCTTCTGCGATTTCGAGACAGACCTCGCTTCTCTTGACAGCAACAACAAATAAACATTCCCTACGTCTTTTTTGACTTCGTCACCAGTTTCTGAAACTTTCTCAAGCTTTCAAGCAACCGACTGTTCCATATAGAGACGATCTATACCATCGAATTTACGGACTGTTCGTTGAATCCTTAGCTCGGCTTACCCGGCTTACGTACCTCTCTCTACCAACGACCGAGATCCTTTGCGCCGCCACTCTACGCCGCAGTACACCTACCGAACATAATCGATTCGAACGAAGGAGCTCTCTATAACGACTTCCAAGGCTGAAACCTCCTCCACATCAAACAGAAGCCATAATCGCATAGAGCGCTATACCCACATCACAATGAGCGACGGAGAGCCTCCAGTCCCTGACACCCGCGTGTTGGCGGTCGCCAGTCATGTAAGTCTAGTTCGCTTTCTCATACTGACATCACGCTGTATCAATTGCTGACTGATAGTGCTTAGGTTGTCTCTGGGTAAGTTTTGATTCACTTACAAGCTTTGCGCCTGCCTCCCCCGACGAGGACTAGACCAGCCGAGTCCCAACCAGACAAGACGACCGAGACGAGACGAGAACAAGATATAAAATGGAGAGAAAATCATCGGCTAACATGCGTTGCTCCCTCCAGATACGTAGGCAACAAAATCGCCGTCTTCTCCATGCAATCCCTGGGTTGCGACGTCGCCGCCCTCAACACGGTGCAGTTCAGCAACCACACGGGCTACCGCCAATTCACCGGCACGCGCGTATCCGCTTCAGAAATCACCGACCTCTACCGCGGTCTCAAACAATCCTACCTCGATGACTTCGACATGATGCTGTCCGGGTATGTCCCCGGTGCTCCAGCGCTAGAAGCCGTAGGGGAGATAGCGAGAGAACTTAAAGAGAAGGCTCAAGCCCGCGGGAAGCCCGGATCTTTCTTTTGGGTGCTGGACCCCGTCATGGGCGATAACGGGAGTCTATACGTCGCGCAGGATGTGGTGCCGGTATACAAAGGGTTGGTGCAGTACGCAGATCTAATACTGCCGAACCAATTCGAGGCCGAGTGAGTACCTTTCTTTGTACCTTTTTTGTACTTTCCTCCCATCCCCCTTTCTTTCTTCTTCTTGTTGGTTGAAGTAATTCTAACAACCAGAAAAACAGACTCCTCTCAGAAGTCAAAATAGTCGACATGCCCTCCCTAACCCGCGCCATCTCCGTCCTCCACGAGCGCTACGCCATCCCGCACATCATCATCACTTCCGTCTCCCTTCCCGACGCCCCTGCCTCTGCTAGTACTTGCCCATCAACCGTTTCCTCGGCGCCCTACTCGGTACCCGGCTCTTCAGCACCCACGCCAACACCAGAAGAAGAAGGAGGCCAGGGCCAATCGCAACCGCCCCGCACCAAAACCCTCAGCGTAGTCGGCTCGACCATGACTTCCGCCCGCCAACCGCGCGCCTTCCAAATTAGTTTCCCCGCTATCGACTGCTACTTCTCCGGAACGGGCGATATGTTTTCCGCTTTGATGCTGGTGCGCATGCGAGAGGCAGTGTATAATACCGAGGGAGACCTGACGGAGCGGGAGAGCTGGTTGAGCGATGACTCAGTAGACGCGCTGGACTTGCCCCTTGCCAAAGCGGCCGAGAAGGTGTTGGCTAGTATGCATGAGGTGTTGACGAAGACGGCGGAGGGGATGAAAGGGCGGGTGCAAAAAGCTAGGGGGTTTGTGGATGAGCAACTCCAACGAGAAAAAGCGATGGCGGACGGGATGAATGGATATGCGAATGGCAATGGGACGACGGGTCAGGATGGGCATGTGGATAAGAAACCTAGGCTGGAGTCGGAACAGACGACGAGGAATGGTGATATCGATGGTGTGGAAGATACGGAAAAGACGCAAGAAGAACAGCGGCGGAAGCAATTGGAAGAAAAAGAAAGGGAAGAAGTAGATGCGAAGAAGAGGTTACATTTGATGAAGAGCAAGGCGGCGGAGTTGAGGTTGGTCAGGCATCTGGATAGCTTGAGGCATCCCAAGGTGGAGTTTAGGGCTAGGAGGATAGAGTGCTCTTAGATCTTTGGCACAGCATTGGATAGCGGGATTTATTGATCTGCTGTTGGTGAGCGAGGCGATGTTCTACTCTAGAAGCTAGATTATGGTATTGGCATAGCATTGCGAGAGCTTGCTGGGGAGTTTGCTGAAGGACGTCCCGATTCAGAGAATATATACACCACCATAGATACTCCATACCACAAGAATTGAAACGAATAGATTCTTGATAATTCAAGATGAAAGAACCATTATATATAGAGCTTGCCTGATCATGAGGTACTAACTCCGCTGCCTCGTCAAGTCGTTCGTTCCTTGCTCGTTGACACTGGGCATTCATCATCGAAACATCCACTTTGTCCATATTCATCAGTCCACATTGTCATATACCATGTATCTTGTTTTTCCCTGTCAAATTCCCAAAACGCCGTTTATCTATATCGCTTCCCAACCCTTTTTCTCCGTCCGATATATCGAGAAACCAAGCTTTGTTGAGCCGGCTGTATCTAGTTCTTCACCTCCCCAGCACTAACGCCCGTACTCCCAAACCCGCCCGCACCTCTCACGCTCTCCTCCAGCTGTTCCACCTCGACGACCTCGGGAGTATAGATCCTTTCCAGAACCAGCTGCGCCACGCGATCGCCCTCCTTGACGTCAAAGTCCACGTCCGAGTGGTTGAACAGGAGAATCTTGACTTGGCCGCGGTAGTCGGCGTCGATGACGCCGGCGCCGACGTCGATGAAGTTCTTGGCTGCTAGGCCGGAGCGGGGGGCGATGCGGCCGTCTGTTTTTTTTGTGATTCTTCTGTCAGTTATGGGTTCTTGATCTGGATAGAGGAAGGAAGGAAGGGAAGGGAAGAGAAGAGATAGAGAGCGAGTGAAGCGAGGACACCCCCGGAGGGCCTCCACGGAGTGGCCACCGGAGGTGAACCCGGAACAAATTGAAGAAAGAGAAGAAAAGAAAAATTTAAGAAAGAGTACATAAAGGGAGGGAGGAAAGAAAGGATGGTAGTAGGTAAGAGCAAACGTACAAGTGCCAGCAGGAACAGCCATGGAAATATCCGTATCCACCAATCCCTTTCCGCGCGCAGGGATCGTAGTCTCCTTGGAAGCGTAGATGTCGTAACCAGCAGCGAAGGCAGAGCCGCGGGTAGGCAGACGGGCCTTGTCGGACAGCTTCTTGATGAGCAGGGGAGGAGCCTGGTCGAGCTTGGTAACGGGAGTCTGGGCATCGGCAGTCATGGTGGCGGCGGTGGTGGTATGGGTGGTGGTGGTTTGGGAGGAGGAATCAGCGGAGGTCTTGATGCGCTTGGCGGGAGGGGAGGTAGGTTCGGTGGTGGTGCCGGTGGTCATTGGTGAGACGGTTGCGAAGTGTTTGACTGTGGTGGTGGTTTGGGAAACAATTGGGAGAAAAGAAGAACGAGAGAGAAGAAGACGGCGGGCAACAAACATTGATTTGCTGCGCGAGGGAGAGGGCACTGCGGGCGGAACAGCAAAAGCTCAGCCAGAGCTGAATGTGAGCGCGTTGGGGTGACGCGGTGGACGCGTTGATTGATTTCAGGGGTCCGAAATCTCTTGGCCAGTGCGTTGCCTGCCGGAAGGATGGCTACATACGTACAGTAGTAGAGGTAAGCCCAGGCAAGGGAAGATGGTGATGAAGCTGAAGCCCAAGGAAAGGTCGACAACCTCAAAGATCGACTCGAACCAGATCTTCCTCGATAATAGACTTCCATGACCGTCATCGTAGATCGATTTTTATCCCCCCGTGACCGCGGCTGCCCTAATCATCCAACTCTCTCCCGAAATCCACTAACCTCAACCTCGTAGCATCCCTCGGGTGAAAGACAGCCACCTTGCTCCTGACCAAAAACCTCGCGGCCGCCGTCTCCCTCTCAATCCTCACATACGCCGCCGAGCTATCCCCTCCGGCATCCATGCTCTTATTCAGCAGTTTCTCAATCAAACTCCTCATCGCCGCTCCTGCCGCGCTCGCTTCATCCCTCTCCCTCTTTCTCTTGCCATTACCCGGCTGTCTCCCATCCTGCTGGTCTTTTGGGGCACCCCAAATCTCATCAATCCTCGTCTGCCTTCCATCCCCCTCTTCTCCATCCACCTTCTTCGCCGCCCTGGCCTTCTTCAACTTCCCCCTCGCATTGAACCCGGCCTCGAGATCTTCCGCATCCAAATCCATCATCTCCCCCACCACCGGCCCGCCCATCTCCTCCGCTGCCAGCAACGGGCCCAGATACTCCTCGATGAACCAGTTCAGCTCTCTGACGAGCTTCTTTGTCTCCTCGTCGTATTTGTTCCGTTCCTGTTCCATTTTTTCCAGCTCCTCTTTCGCTACTTCCTCGGGCGTCATCTCTTTTCTCGTTTCCATCCCTTGCCTCAGCGCCTCTATGCGCGCCTGTAAAGCCTGTTGGAGCTCCTTCTGCTCGCGGACTTCGGTTTTCAAGTCTTCCAGGTGGCGCTTTTGCTGATCGAGGGAGGTGGAGGAAGAGGAGAGGTAAGAGTTGGTTTGGGTGATGGTTTGGCTGGTTTTGCGGAGGGCGAGCAGGGCGGGAAGGACGGAGTCTGGGAAGGGGAGAAGGGGGGTTGGGTCCGACTCGGAGAGGGACGTGTAGGCGCGCGTTAGGAGCTGCATGGAGGACAGGGGGGAGAGGGGCGGTGGTGGTCCATTCTGGGCAATGTTTTGTTTTAGCTGTGAATGTGTTAGTGAGTAAAAAAGGGGGTTTGTTGACATGACAAGAACATGGGGCTCGGCTCACCTCGTTCAAAGTCGCCTCGGCTTCTGCCGTCATTCGCTTGAGTTCGCGAATGGTTCGCTCTAGGTTCGCTTCATGCACGGGGTCCTTGACGCGACCAGCGCTGCCATTGCTTGAGCCCGTGGCTGTGGATCCTTGGATGATGCCTTCCATGGTGTTGCTGTTGTTGGTTGTTGACATGGCCGGCTGTCCGAAGTCCTTGGTTGGTCTAATTGTCTCAGGGGGTGGTGGCAAGTGAGGGATACGGGGGCACAGTATCACAGCGTGGAGTAGTGAAGGTGAGAGTGAAAGTGAGAGTGTTCGTTGCACTTGCAAGCAGGTATCGATCGATTTATTGGTGCACGACGTCCGGGACGAGAATTTGGTACTTAGTGCCACGTTCAATCGATGTGTTTCCACTCCCGAATATGTCCAGCAGCCGGGATGAATGAAGCTCTAAACACGGCTTCCCGTATACGAATTGAATCCCGATGAGGATTTCAGTCAATAGCCAACCACGATGCTCCCACCGAAGCCTGGGTGAATACGCGCACGTTTGTTTTCGTCGTTGGCGTTCACGGCAATAAACCTGACTGGGATGAAACCACCAAAATAACCACAACCACAACAACGACAACAACAAGGTGATGGGTCACTAGTTGTTCCTCTCGTCGGATGTGTCTCGATGGTATTGTTAAACACGCCGTAACGCCGTGTCACTGTAATACAGCACTGCAGCAATGCTGTGTTGCAGGCAGCAAGCGTTGATGCGTGAAGAACTGTGTGGTGAAGCAGGAAATGCTGAAATCAGTGATTGCAGCTTCTCTCGCTCGGGTGGCCTGGACCCACTGTTTGGAGATAACCTTACAGCAAGCACTGCACAGCTCGGATGCCTTGGCAACTGGGCGTTGGGCAAGGAGAGAGATGCTGGGGGTTGCATGCTGGGCTGCGCCAGGGGACGCACCAACTCGTGCCGGCTTCCAAGGCCGGCAGGGCGGCTGTGCAGGTGGCAGCAAGACTCAAACAGTTGGCTCCCATCAGCTCGGCAGCTGGGAGACGTACACGCCGGGCCGTCAAATGAGGCTGTTGAGTTGGCCTGTGGTCCGTGGCAGGTCGCGTCGGTTGAGGCTACGGCCGGTTGCTGATCCTGCTCTGGACCCTCGGGTTTCATCAAGCCATCTCCCTTCCTCTCCACAATTCCAAACCTCTCGCGAGACATTCAACTTCCACTTTCTCCCCAACAGCCACTCACCACCTGGCAACCCTTTCCTTTCTCGACCACACCCCTCGTCGTCGTCTCCTCCTCTCGTCATCTCGTTGACCTGAGTCGTCTCATTACTTGTGGTTTTGTTCTTTTTTTTTTCTTCCTCCCTGAAGACTCTGCACGCTTGTTGGTTTCTCCTTTGCCACGACCACACGCAGTCATCACCACGTCGTCGAAAAGCAGCCGACCGCCCACCGCACTCCTCCATCTACCCCGATCACAGCCAGGTCCCGGTCCCTCGTCAACCACACATCCGGATCGACGCTCGAAAGTGTCCCAAGTCAGATCCACGATTTGCTATCCGTAGCTACAGCCGGATCTCGGATACCCTGGGCTAGCAAAAAGAAAAAAAAGAGACTGGCGTGCTTCGTCTCCAGTGCTGGACAAGCGAAAGAAGGTTTGAGATACCAGAAGTGCTTTCACTCTCTTCTTCCGTACCAAACAAAAAGGCAATCCGTCATCACTTCCGTCTACTCTACCACCACCACCACTACCACCACCACCACCACCTATTCTACTACTCTACTACGTACCTCACTCACCTTCTTCCTTGCTCAACCTCTACTACCTACTCTTTGCGTTCGCCCTTGCCGCATAACATCACCACCAACTCCCTGGACAAGGCATCACCAACACTGCAAAAGCAAGCAATCCAGCGATAGGCCTCCTTCCTCCCATACTACTTCGAGCACCAGCACCAGCACCGGTCTCCGTCCCGTCGATCGTCTCTTTGATCGACCCCTCCCGAGCAACCACCTACTACTCCAACACCCTGAGTGCGCAGTCCCGACCCCTTCAACCGCACCTCCACTACACTACACCAGCACGTTTTCCTTCGAAAACCCCCAAGGTGTAGATAAAAACAATTTCGATAATTCAAGAAGAATATTCATCTCGCGCGACCACGACTACTTCATCGAGACGTGATTATTACCTGACTTTTAGCTCCAACCATGTCCGCCTCGCCACAGCCCACTCAGTCCGCTAAGCGGCCCCTGGAGGAGTCCTCTTCGCCCTCTCGCAACGACCAGCCCGAGGCCAAGAGGCTCGCTCTCGACAAGGTTGTCAAGGACGCCCAAGAGGAAGTTGAGGCTCCCGCTCCCGAAGACAGCCACAATGCCGACGAGACTGCCGGTTCCGCCACCCCTACTCCCGCTCCCGAGTCTAACGGCACCAAGGCGAAGGAAGACAAGTCGGAGGCTCAGGATGCCCAGGGCGACACAGTTGTCCCCGATGCTCCCCAGGGCAAGGCAGCCAAGGACCACGGTGCCCGCAGCCGCGCTCAGCCCCCAGTCTCTGCTCAACCTCACGATGAGACTGCTTGGATCCATGTTAGATCCGTTATTTCCAGCCCGGAGGCCGCTACCATCATTGGAAAGGGCGGCGAGAATGTTTCCAAGATCAGAGAAATGTCCAACGCCAAGTGCACCGTCAGTGATTACCAGAAGGGCGCCGTTGAACGTATCCTCACTGTGAGTGGTGTTGTTGATGCGGTCGCAAAGGTATGTCGTCCCTACGTTTCCCTCAGCAGTTCACTGGCTAACAATTTCAAAGGCATTCGGTCTTATTATCCGTACCCTGAACAATGAGCCTCTTGCTGAGCCTTCCAACACCCACTCCAAGACCTATCCCCTGCGTCTCTTGATTCCCCACGTCTTGATTGGCTCCATCATTGGCAAGGGCGGTGCGCGCATCAAGGAGATTCAAGAGGCTTCGGGAGCTCGTCTCAATGCTTCCGACTCCTGCCTGCCCCTTTCCACTGAACGGTCCTTGGTTGTCATGGGCGTTGCCGATGCTGTGCATATCGCTACTTACTATGTTGGTAGCACTCTTCTCGAGCAGCTCAACGAGCGCTTCGGTGGTCCCGCCGCCTCAGCTTATGCCACCCGCAGCGGAGGTCCCGCTGCTTCTGTTCCCGGCGGCCTGCAGGTCGTTCCCTACGTTCCTCAGCCCGCTGGCGGCAACTTCGGCAACCGCGATTACTACCAGCGCAACCGCGGCCCCGACCCCAGGTCTCACCACGGCATGCCGCCCAGCCAGTACCCTACGCCATACGGTGCACCTCATCCGGCCCAGCCCAACCCGGCCGTCCCGATGCACTACGGTGCCCACGCCGCCGGTGGTTACGGTGCCGCCGCCCCTCACGTTGCGCCCCATGTCGGCCATGCCGGCCCGGCCCCCCATGCCGCCGGCCCTCATGGCGCCCCTGTTGCCGGCGCTGCCCTTACCCAGCAGATCTACATCCCCAACGACATGGTTGGTGCCATCATTGGCAAGGGTGGACAGAAGATCAACGAGATCAGGCAGATCTCTGGCAGTGTGATCAAGATTAATGAACCACAGGACAACAGCAATGAGCGACTCGTCACCATCACCGGTACAGAGGAGTGCAACCGCATGGCGCTCTACCTACTCTACCAGCGTCTGGGTGAGCTTCAGAACCACGGCCGTGACTCTCAGCAACCCAATCACTAATCAGATATTCTCACTTCAACAGAAAGCGAAAAGCACCGGTCGTAGGATCGATCTCGGACGATAGCCTAATTTACCCAATAGAATTCACCGCGGAATCTTGTCTTTTAGTTTTTAGTCTCGAGCCTCATATCGATTTATAAAATACCGGGTGCTGGGAACGTGGCGTTAAGCGGATAGTTCGTCGTCTTTGGTTTGGGGATTAAGTGTGTGAACCTGGGAGATACAACGACTTTGAAACAAAAACGGTAATCTGCAGTTTCATCTCTACCCGCGTTTGGTGTCACTATTTGAACAATGGAATCTTCCCCGAACATGGTTGTGGCCATCGGTCACTGACATATTTATCTGTCGTCTCTGCACTAGCCTATATAATGACGCTGTTTACTGCTCATCCTTTGAACACTCACCTGCCTAGTGTGCTCTGCTCCGAACATCTCAACTCATAGTTATCTTTCTTTCTCCTCGTCCCACCGTCCTATGTTTGTCATTTCATCCCTTCGACTCACCATTAGCTCACTAGTCTCATCATCAAACATATGCAGCTACCCGCCCATCTTCCCGACATCTCACAAACGTGTGCACACCCCGGTCAATTATTAGAACTGCTGACAAACTTCGGTCTGCTTCCAAGGTTTTCGTCGAACAACTACTTGCTTATGCAAGTACACTCAAAGAACGAGTCGGAGGCTTTCACGCTCATATCCGGATCTACAGGCAGGTGAGTCTTCTTCGTGGTATGATTTGCGTCTGATGATCAGGATCACAGATAAGGATGTCGTCGTTGGTATGGCCTGGTGATGTGACGGTCTAATATGTTTCGCCGCCTGCTCAAGGTACCTCTACTTGAAGTGTCGAATGGCACAAAGACAAGCTGAAGCTGCAATTTTAGTAGAGACTTGTGGAAAATCAAGAATCCTCCGCGATATATTCGAAGCGTGAACAAGATACGATAAAGAAAAGGTAAACAAATCATGCACTCTCAGCACCTCGTCTTCGGTAGAGATTTGTGGCTTTTGTAGATAATGAACATGTTGTGAATTGGCTCAGCAAACGGGAGGTAGGCCTTTCGATGATCTGATGGATTTCCGTTATATATCGTAATGCTCTGCACTACGAAGGACAGGACTGCCTTGGAGCTGCTCTTCTTAAAAAGACCGGGGCATTTTCAAGTCCCAATGGAACTTAGATCTACCTCTAAAGATGCTAATCGAATCTCGCGGGTAAGTCGAAGAGCTCTTCAGTTCCTTCCATCCAAGTCCGTCATACCCCCAGCGTACTTTCCCTTATCCAAAACCAGAAGCCGAACGAAAGTGGCAAGAACGAAAGACAGAAAAAAGAAGAAAAAACATACAACACCAGTTTATTCACCGGTCGTCACCGATCCGATTACTAGGCTGGCGGTTACCGGCTTATCTAGGGGAGAGCGGACGGGATCCCGAGTTTAATCCAGGTGCCTATGGTCGTATGTGTTTTGGGTAGGATCGGTCTGTCTGAATGTGGAAGTGGGGAATGGTATAAGTGGTTATATACCTTTGTTTTGACGACAGGTAGTAGGGCGAGGATAGAGATGGCTTTTGGCTTGTCACTCCAACAAGGGAAGCGAAATATCTCTGAGCCGACCTCTATTTCTGGGAGTCTGAATCCGAGATAGCAACAGGAAATTGGTCTATCACGTTTATGCGCGAGTAAGATGGGCCACGAACATTACATGGACTGTCTTGATCTATCTAGGCAAAGGGCGGAGGAATGAAGTCAATTCGGCACTGGTGTTTCACCAACACCAAGATCGAGCACTTCACGGGGTCATCGGCACAGCCAGGACACTCGGTCGCAGCTGAGGGCATTCCAACTTTGGACAATTGAATAAGCCCTCATCACATCGTGAGAGCTTTTTATCAATGGAAAAACAGCGAGGTGCGACACTCGCATCGAACCTTCCCTCCACTCATCGTCGGCACAAGATATGTGCCGGAGGTTGCCGGAGGGAGAGGCCTAAGACATGGCCGTCACCCTCATTCCTACAACTACAACTCACCACCTAGAAGTTTGCCGGCACTCACAGAAACGCATGCCTTTTCCTGCCACAACCACGTTCATCGCAATCTCCCACCACGAGGCATGGGATTCCAGTTAGCGTGCCGTGGTATGGCAGCGATACCCAGCGGCGGCCGGGAAGTTGACATCCGTAGCAACAGCATGGCTAGGTATGATATGGAGCAAAAGCAGCGGCAGAAACAACATCAACAACAACATGGAGAAACTCACCTATAAGTATCCCCAGAACTGGACCAGACTGAGAGCTGATTCCTTCCTTCCTCACCAGCCTTCATCTCCTCCACCAGTCTACATCATCAGGACTCCAGTCTCTCTCTTTCCAAGAACCACCAAAAGCCAAACCAATCCTTACCATATACAAACAACCACACTCACTTCACTTCCTTCCACTCCACTTCACTCCTTTTTCGTCAAAATGAAGTCCTTCGCCCTCACCACCGCCCTCTCCCTCGCCATGGCCGGCTCCTCCCTCGCCGTGCCCATGATGCAACAAGGCCACGCCATCGCGCACATCAACGCCGAGGCCCTCAGGAACAACCTCGAGATGGCCAAGGCCAACACCAACATGAACACCAAGCGCCAAACCACGCCCGCCAACGCGCCCGCCGCCTCCGTCCCCGCCGGCACTGTGCCCTCCGTCGCGCTCACGGACCTCGACCGCGTCGTCTCCAGCGTCGGTGTCATTGTCAAGAATGCCCAACACGACTTCAAGAAGATCGACATCAAGGACCCCCAGGGCATCACCGGCCTCCTGAGCCAGCTGCTCGGCAACGTCACGCGGGCGGTGCAGCAGGGAACTCAACGTATCAAGGCCAACCAGAAGGCCGCCATCCTGCCAGTTGGCAGCGGATGGGGTGTCGCTGGTGGTCCGCTTGGTGGCCTCACCGGTGGACTCCGCCTCGGCGGACTCGGCGGACTCGGCGGTCTCCTAGGCGTCACGGACGGTCTCGCTGGCTTGACCGGTGTCACGGGCCTGTTGAGCAGCTTGTTGAACACCGTTACCGGTCTGCTTGGTAACCTTGTGCAGCTCGGTGGTGGTGACGCTACCAGTGGCTTGGATGCGGACACCCTGACCAGCTTGGCCAACCTCAACGCTCTCCTCTCGCTCAGCGGCGGCCTGACCGGTGCCGCCGGTACTCTGCCGCTTGGCGACTTGAGCAACCTCGCTGGTATCTTGAGCCCGGAGCTCCTGAACCAGCTGCTTAGCAGCGGTACTGCTGGTAGCCCGCTGAGCGTCGTCGAGTCGTTGTTGTCGGCTCTCACGGAACTGATCAACTCCCTTATCCCCGGTGCTATTGGTGTGACTGCTGGTATCACTGGAGATCTCGGTGCCAATGCTTCCACTTCTGCTTAAGAGATTTTTGAAAGGCGGTGAGCTGAGCCTGGAGCTCGCGGGTAGTCCCTGGGGACATTCGTTGGTTCTCGGCTGGGGATGTTGGTTGCATGGGAATATAAAATGGTTTTGTCACTTTTTTTGCTTTCTTTATTCCGGCAATAAGTTTTGGTTTGGTGATTGCTTGATGTGGAGGAGATGGCAGCCCAGTCGGTACATGTATAAGAGTGTGTGTCGGATCAGGAGGACTGGTGAAAGAGGGAAGTGTAATGAATGTTTGAGAGAGTGTGCGTGTTAGTTTTACTTTGGATAAAAAATATCAGGGGGGTTTCTCTTGCCTCTTTTGACCCATCCTCGTGATATGCTGTAATGGGATCTCGTTAGTACCAGGTTTATATCTGCCTCTAGTGCAGGTATATACCTTATAAGGTATCCATCTACGCTCCTCTTCCTCCTATATCTGCCTTTGGATCGTTGGCTATAACACATACGACCATGGAGGAAGAGAATTTGAACCCACGTCGTGGTAGGCTCGTCAGAGACAGAATTACCTTTAATGAGACCAACCAACAGGTTAGGTAAACCAGTCCGCAACCGCTCTTTAAGATTCTCTTTTTTCTTTTGGGGGGGGGGGGGGGGGGGGCAAAACTGTGTTAGGGATTACAACAATACGAAAAGACATTTGATCGGCTAGAGTCCTTTTGGGATATTTCCATCCAGGAAATGCCTAGAACTCAAGGTCAAAGGTGTGTCAAAGACGCTTGAATGCGTAGTAGGCGGGAGCATACCCCAAATGTCTCAACTATTTGTTCTAGTGTCGGGCCGTAGGACGAGGTAGGATAGTGTCAGGGTCATATATTTTGAAATTACATATATCTGGATCACACGCGTCTCAAGTCCCCAAGCCTGCCCTCGTTGTTATATCCCAGGGGGCATTTCCAGCACAAAGCGGCACACTCATGCTGCCATCCCCTCATTTATGGCAAGTAAAAGGAAGCATCCAGCACCAAAAATCTTTGGCCCCTTTCTTGACATCATCCCAGAAGCCATCACTCATCAAAAGAAGGTGCGTCTCCTCGTCATTGTCCTCGCTCCTCTTCGCAACGGGTGCCAGATCCTGGTGAAGGGCCGGTGCAGAGGAGGCAGGGGCAGAGGTAGGGCGAGTGACAGAGACAAAAGAGGTAATGGTCATCGGAAGAGGGTCAAGGGTTTTTGGGAGGTCTGCCATCGCCGCCGCCACCGCGGTTGGCTCTACGTCCAAGATCCAGCCGCCCAGCTGCGATTCGAATGCTGCCTTCCCTTCCTTCCAGCGTTCGGTTGCATCGTCATCACAGTAAACGTTGAAAAAGCAAATGACGTGCTTGAGACCATCCCAGAAGCCATCACTCATCAAAAGAAGGTGCGTCTTCTCGTCCTTGCTGTTGTTGTTCTCCATGAGGGCAGAAGAGGCTTCGGCGCCGGGGACAAGGGGGAGGTCGGTGGAGGTAGAGGTAGAGGTAGAGAGGGTGTTGCTGGCTGGGATACCTCTAGGGTCCAGTCCAGTTCGGTCCTTGTCCATTCGACGGCCGTAGGTCAGGGTGGACGGCGTGCGGGTCCCAGAAAGGGTTGTTACCCCCCCAAAAGGGTCCCAGTTAATGCCCCGAGAGAGGGGGGGACCGTTCGTAGGTTTGGCGGGCTGTCTGGTTCCATGGAGAGTGGTCCACTTGTTCGGGGCATTGAACCTTCTTGTCTGTTCGGGGGCGTTCCAGTCGCGAGCCTGAAGATTAGAAGTAAACTTTTCCTGAGCATCGTCAGCATCAACGGTACCAGCTTGAGCGTCAACGGCAGCACCCGGAGCACGAGCAGTAGTATAGGTAAAATCAACAGCAGATTAATGAGGTTGGAATAGCCTGAACCCGCACATCAACAGCCGAGGTGGCGGCCCTCGCAGCCTCAACCGGGGTCTTAGCAGCTTTCAACACCTCCTACTCCTCCGTCACGGGCGATATCGTAGCCACTGCCCCTGTTCCCTTTACCTCCTCTGGATGCCCAGTCACCCAAGGAACTGCGAGTTCCATGACTTGGCCAACGGCACGCCCAGTCGGCCAAACAGGCGGCTTCCCTTGGGGAAACAGCACTGATAAGTCTTTTGGGTTCGTATGCACACCATGGGCCCATTCAAGACCGCCGGGGTCACCGTCCGCAGCATCGTGGCCGTGATAAGTGGCGGGGGTATGCGAGCGCCCGACGCCGAAGGGGTAGGGGTTGGCGACCGTGACGACGACAGTTGTATGATGGGCGGTCCTGGTGATAAAGTTGGTGCTTGTTGATAAGACGGTCACCATGACAGTAGGTTTCACGATCTCGGTCACGATGGCAGTGGATTCAGTGGATTCCTTGGGCTTGAAAATTACCGTGTCCGGCTTCGCGGATTCCTTGGGTTGCACGACAACGACGTCGGGTTTGACGGACTGAGTTGAAACAACCGTGACGAACTGGGTGCTAGGATTCCGTCGAGTGGATTCCTTGGGCTCGACGATGATGATTTCGGGTGTGGCCGACGTCTTGGGTCCCACGACGACAACATCGGGTTTGGCAGACTCGGTTGAGACAAGCGTGAAGTACTGAGTGCCAGGTCCCTGTTGCAGCTTGGAAGAGGAGGAGGCGGTGGTGGTCGACGAGATGGACGAACTGGGGTCGACCTGAGCGTTGATCGTTGAGCTGACTGTGGTCCCACCGCCATGCCCAGTAGATGAAGTCGAGGATGATGTGGAAGGTTTTTTCGATGCACTCATGCTGAGAAGCACAGTCGGGTGAATAGTCACGGGGCTGGGTTGGAGCTGGCTGCTGCTCGTGGGCCCTCCAACACCATTGTGTTCGCTACTCGCGAATGTGAAAGGGGAAGGCACATCGGAGGTTGTTTGACTGCTGCTGCTTGAACTCGACGGGGTCAAAGTTGCACTTACCGATGGCGAGGGTGAGCTCGTGGTCTCGGGGCCAGCAGGAACGGTCAAGATGACGATGGACTGTTCGACGATCTCATCAACCGAGGTCGACAGAGTCAAAACAGGCACCACTGTGGTAGAGTTCTTGGCGTTGATGTAGGTGACGGTTGTCAATACGAAAGGAACCGACTTGTCTCCATTTACCAAGATATTTGCAACTGAGGGGGATGGCGTGGGATGCGGGACCGATTTGACGACCGTTTCGACGACCGGTGCCATCTGAGTGGTGGTCATTTCGATATTCCCGGTTGCCATTGACACCATGGCCAACAAGAGCCATGGTAGAACGAAGAAGAGAAACATCATTATGGTTGTTGTTTTTGTTGTCAGCAGTTGGTTGAGGTAGAGAGGTAGTTGTAGTTGTTGATGATGAGCGTTTTTCAATAGAATCTTGGGCTTCGAAGGTATTTGTCCTTGGTGATTAGAAAAAGAAGGGAAGGAGAAGAAGGAAGAAAGGGCAGGGTAATGGAGTGAATATATAGGTACCTACCAGTCTCTCAACAGGCCACTCTACACCAAACGAGATACAAAGGCCATGCCGGAAACCGGTTCTCAACACTCGCAGGGCAAGACTTGGAGACATGGACCGAAATATACGTACATGCACAAAATAAATCCTTCTCAGGCAGCGTGGCGTAGGAAGAAACCAAGTCCAGCTTGCATAGCTTGCATCTTCTAGAATACTTGAGCGAGTTCCATTTTACTTGCACATGCCGTTGACAGCTGCATTAACCTGACCGGCGATTCCGGTGGGATCGGAGCTGTACATCCAGCAGTGTCCCAAAGAAATATCCTAAATCTCAGCGCCCCGATCTCTCTTCCATCGATCGACCAGCGCAAACCTTCACACCATCTCCCTAAAACCTCTTCCTCACCTGTCCTCTATTCCCCTCCCTCCACACCCACCCTACGCCCTTATTTTCGCACCACCTTCTTACCTCCTCCGTGCCCGCCTCGCATCCTTTCCACCCGACTCTATCCAGTCCCTTTCCGGCCGTGTTCAACCATGCCGTCAGCTCTTCCAAAATGATGGGGTCGTACATGAGGATCTTCTCATGCCAAGAGGGCTCGGAAGGGTTGGTAGTGCGGGGGGCGGTGGTGATGGCTTCTGTTATGTGTTTGAAGAGATCAGCTTCCGAGGGCGTGCGGGTGGTCATGTCCAAGAGGGACTCCTCGCACTCTGTGATAAGGGACATTTCTGCAGCCGGATCTTGTTGGTGATCTTGGTGGTGCTTTTCAGGGGTGAAGAGTTGGGATGCGGAGGGGGAGGCATCGGGTGAGGAGGCGAATGGATCGGAGTCGGAGACGTCGATATCGGAGTCAGGAATTTCAAGGATGGTTGGGCGGTGGCGCTTGGGGGTTGAGGCGGAGAGGACAGGTAATGGTGCAGTTGTTGATGTTGATGCTGCTCCTGCAGCTGCTGCTTTTGGTGATTTCGCCTTGGTGGTGCGCGAAGGAGACACAGTAGCAGCTACGGGTTTTTTCCTTGGTCTTTTTGTTGTGGGTGCGGCCACTTTTATTCCTGCTTCTGCCTCCTGCGTATGTGCGCCCTTCATCCTTGGGCTCCTCTCTCGGTCCGGAGATGCTGCAACAGGATCAACCGATCGGTGAGCGGGCTCCAAACTCCCTGTCCCCTCCTGCAATCTATTGTTACCTAGCCCTGTGCTTGTGCCGCCTGTAGTTGTCCCCGTCTTACTTTCCCAGCACTGTTCGAGAAGATGAATCATAGCCGCGCGCTTTTTGATCGGCTTGAATCCGTAAGAGGCGATCTCTCGGCTCAGTTGGGCGTCAGTAAAAGCCTCGTATTTTGGACGGGGTGGGGGGTCTCTCTTTTTCTTCTGCTGCTGCTGCTGCTGTTTCCGCTGCTGCGTCCTGGAAGGACTGGTCTTTTGGGACTGCTCAAGGAGTTGGTAGTGTTCTTGGTTACTTGGTGGTGGTTCGTAGTCGTCCAAGTCGGAGTCAAAATCGAGCACAGCGCTTGCTCGGGGAGGTGTCCTTTCTCGCGGCGGGGCAATAGGATTTGGCGGTGGAGGCTTCGTAGTAAGGTAAACGGACTCTTTTCCTTTTGATGGAAGCTTACTGATCTGGGTCTCGGGTCTCGTAGTCGTGGGTCGTTCGGTGGCAACGGGATCGGATGACATTATTTCGATGGCTCTTTCCAACTCACGCTCGACTTGTTTTCCAGGCCTTGCCTCCCGTTCAGGCACACCGACAGCCGGTTTGTCAGCTTGTGGCTGTAACAAATCTTCTGGTACCTCGACAGCTTCAGTCAAATCGAAGATCTCCAAGTCCAACAGATCACCATCCTCATCCCTAGCCCCAACCTTCCAAAGCTTGTTGTTCCCCGTCTTCTGCCTGCTAGCAATATTGCTGAACTTGACCGGGCTGGACTTGAAAGGATCGTGATCCTGCGCGTTGTCCGCCGTCTTGATCGACTCGTGCAGAGCACGGAGGAGGTCGGTGTCTTCCGTCACAAGCTGGCTTGAAGTGCCAAAGACAAAATTCTGACCAGAGACCTGCCTAAGTGCACTATTGGGAGATAGTAATATCGGTTTTCGAGCCTCGGGCTTCTTCTTCTTGGAGACCCGGGCTTTTGCTAGCTTCTTGGAGGCGGCCTTTGTCTTGGCGCCACTTGGTTTGATAGCAGCATCGTCTCCCTCTCCGTCAATGTAGCCCAGGAGAGTGTCTTGTTTGGCTGCCACAGTTGATATGGAGTCGTCAACTGGGTCTTGTATCGTTCTATAGGCGGCCGTTGCTAGGTCGGTGATTGTGCGTGGCTTCTTCTTGGGGGCTTTGGGCTTGGTTGGGGAGGTCTCTGGACTTGTGGGTTTGTCTGTTGTAGCATTCGTGGTCGTGGTCGTAGCGACCATTTCAATCAGCTTCCTCTTCCCGAGTACATCACCTTTAGTGCCTTCACTTGGCTGATCATTCTCTGGTTTACAGCCGTATGTATCCAAGAGCTTTCCAAACGCTACTGGTGGTTCGGTATGGGCAGTCGTAGAAGACGGTAACTCCTTGACCACAGACGAGTTGCCCGCAGCTGGTGGTGGTCTGTCATCTGGCGGCGGCGTCCAATCTAGTCTTCTTCTTACTGCCGGTTCTAGCTCAACTGGCTCATCTTTGTTCTGTACGGGTTTGGGTTTGGAAGGCTTCGGCGCAGTGGCATCTTTCACGGGCTCCTCTGGGACAGGACGAGCATCGGCCGTAGAAGCATGAGCAGAAGCGGCAAAATGCTTGCTCACTGTCTCAGCTTTCTTCCTCGAAGCCCGTGGTTTTGCCGCCGGTCTTGTGACCTTGGACTTGGGTAAGGCAGTCTGACCATCGGCGTCCTTTTGCTTGGGCGGCCTCCCCCTTCTTGCTGGTGGTTTAGGTGGCGCATTTTCGTCGGCGGCTGTTGTCTCGTCCTTCTTTTTCCTCGGTTTCCTGGGTTTCTTTCCCGGCTTCTCCTCAGACTCGGCTGTTGTAATTGTTGTTGTTGTTATCGCCGACACTTCAACCGCTATTGTTGACACTGATGTCTCCATCGGCGGATTCTCCTTTGTTGGCCGAGACGACGCCTTTTTTGTAGGTTTTTCTTCCTCCGCGACCTGCGACAAGTGCCAGATGCTAGCAGCGCTTGTGAAGGTTCCGCGCCCAATTGCATCACTAGGGATGGGGGTGGCATTGCTACCGGTTCGCAGCGCTGGTTTCTTGGATGGTGCCTTTGCGACTAGAAGGCTGATGTCGGGAAACTCGGGCGACGAGGAGATGATGTCTATCGGGTCATTGTGCGCCATTCCGGAACTGGTGATGATAGTGGGAAGAGTACCAAGTCTCCTCCATAAGTACCTATCGATGCCCTGTAAGAATAGTCTAGAGTACCTCAAGGTTAGGTAGGTAGTTAGCAGTGGTAGACGCTGGGCCAACCTAACTGAACTTCCTTGACACCTTCCGTCGATGCGCCGTGCGAATCAAAGCAGCAAGCGAAGGCAGCGAGAATGGGAACCTCTACGGCTTCCACTTTGCAGGGACCACGATCGCCATCACAGCGCGCTATCAGCTGACAGCCAGTGCAGGCGTTGTTGTTAGTGCAGGTACAAAGTACTTGCGTAAAGGCAACATCTAGACCACAGCCACACCCGGGGAAGAACACTAGCCACCGAAATTATCCAAGATTGTCCGTGCGCACCACTGGCAGCCCACATTTGGGGCTTGCACACCAAACTGCGATTTTGTTGTCGAAATTCAAGTCGACCAAGTCGGAAATTCTGCGCTTGTTGCCCGCTCCTCGTCACCAGACCACACACCCCCAACCGCAGTCTCAGCACCCCCAAAGACAGCCAAAATGGAGAACGATCGCGGCGAAATTGTCGACCTGTATGCCGTCCCCATGTTGCTTTTTTTTTGCCCTTTGTTTCAATGACAGTGAAATGCTAACCGAGGGAACTCTCGTCGTCTAGTTACGTCCCCCGCAAGTGCTCTGCGACGGGCCGCATCATCAAGTCCAAGGACCACGGTTCTTGCCAGATCACCATCGCCAAGGTCGACGAGAACGGCCGTGCCATCCAGGGCGAGAACATCATCTACGCTCTCTCCGGCTTCGTTCGCGCCATGGGCGAGTCTGACGACTCCCTCAACCGCCTTGCCCAGCGCGATGGTCTCCTCAAGGCCGTCTGGAACCCCCAGCGCTAAATGCCTGGAGTGTTTTTTTGAACGAATGAGGCAATGGTACGGAGACTCGAAGTGCGAAATCGACAAATTCGACCGAAGAGAGCAGTTTTGCTGATATGATACCCCACCACTTCAGACAATATCCGACATGATCGATCTGGACACAAGAACGCCCTGTGGGAAGAAAACAAACAGGCAACGACTTGGGACGAACAACTACTGGCAGCGGGACCACGACATTGGGTTGGGAAACTCTGGGATTTGCGGAAATGCATCTTTGGTGGACAAAGGCTCAATGGCGTCAGAAGGATATTGTTTCTCATTCGGAAAAAATACACTGGCATTGATGATCTGAACGAATTCCGTCCACCTACCGTCCGTCACCGACTTCTTTTCAACACCCATCATTATTTCACATCCGATCGTGATATTCCACCCAATCCAGCCGACCGTGACAGTGAACAACTCACACCCACCCACCCACCCACACACACACACACACGCATTCCCCGGCTAGACAAGTCTCCCCGGGTTACAATACTCGAGGCTGGGGATTCTGAAGCTACGTTGATAGCCTCCATGCCGCAAATTGAGACTGAGGCTTTGAAAGGCTGTGACAAGCGAGTGAATTGTCATGGTACAGATACGAGTCTTACATTACATGCTGTCATGATTGTTTGTGTTTCCACAGTCTGGAAGTCCAGTTCTGTTGAATGTGATGTGGTTTTGAACCTTTTCGACTGGGGCTGCCATGTCTTTGCTTTTTTTCTTTTTTCTTTTTGGTGACTTGTGTTGACATGTTGAAAAGGAAGTGCCGTTTCGGTTGCAACTGAAGGCGCATTCGGTATCAAACCCAGAGGTATACACTACATAGTATTGTTTTCGTTCAACCCCAAAATTGCCATGGAAAGCCGCATGTCATGTCCCTGCATTTTGGAGATGCGCTGGAGATGCGCTAACAAAGCAACTGGAACGGAGTGGGCGATCCGTCTCGATTCAATTACACCATGACGTATCGCAGAGATCGAGCGATCCGATTGCTCTAATCGTTACTTTGCAATCACATGCGCATCATAGTAGTAGTTAGTTCTCTTGTGGCTGTCGCAAAGTTGAAGTCAAAATTGACTCTTTTGTTTCCTTTCTCCTTCTTCTCATTCAGCTTCCCATGTTTCGCACCATCCGCATCTCGACACTCAAGACAAGCGTCTTCCCATCGCCATCTTTTCACTTGAAGCCGAAAACCACCATGGCTCCCAGTAAGCGCAAGGCCTCAGCGCCGCCTCAAACCTCACACCTCAACGGCCACCCTTCAGCCGACAAGAAGCGCAAGGCCACCACCGATGCTCCTCCCACCAACCCCAACACGTCCTCGGACCCCCTCCGCGCACCACACCCCTTTTACAAGGACTCCGAAACCTACGGCATCGTTCTCCGCAAGTTCTACCCGCACGAAATGTCCAACGCGCGAGCCCAAGCGTACAACGACAATGAACTCCCCCGGCCTATCGAAACCCTCAATGCCGCACTAGCTGAGACTGTCGCTCTGCGCAAGTCGACACCAGTCCGCCAAGCGGTAGTCCACTGGTTCAAGATGGATCTCCGGCTGCACGACAATCGCTCTCTCTGGCTCGCCAGTGAGAAAGCCAAGGAGGCGGGGGTGCCCTTGATCTGTCTCTATTTGGTGAGCCCGGAGGATCTGGAGGCGCACCTGAGGTCTCCCATAAGGGTGGACTTTATGCTGAGGACATTGGAGGTGTTGAAGAGGGACTTGGAAGAGTTGGGGATTCCGCTGTGGGTGAAGACAGTAGAGAAACGCAAAGAGGTACCAAACAGGATAAAAGAGTTGATGAAGAGCTGGGGCGCTAGTCATTTGTTTTGTGCGATGGAGTATGAGGTTGATGAGTTGAGGAGGGAGGCTAAGCTGGTCAAGCTACTGGCGGAAGGGGACAAGGGTGAAGAGATAGCAGCGGAGGTGGTGCACGATACATGCGTTGTGATGCCGGGAGCACTGCACAGTGGAAGCGGAGGGCAATATGCTGTTTACAGCCCATGGTTTCGAGCGTGGATCAAGCACGTGGAAGAGAACCCGGACTGTTTGGAGATTTACGAAAAGCCCGGGCCAAACCCTCCCGGCACAAAGGAGAAGCACGGAAACCTCTTTGCTTGTCCGATCCCTGAGGCTCCAGAGGGCAAAAGACTGCGAGATGACGAGAAAGATCGATACCACGCTCTATGGCCAGCAGGCGAGCACGAAGCGCTCAAAAGGCTGGACAAGTTCTGCGACGAGGCTATCGGCAAGTATGCAGCAAGGAGAAATATCCCGGCCATGCAGGGGACAAGCAACCTTTCAGTGCATTTTGCTTCGGGGACGTTGAGTGCCAGGACGGCAATACGCACGGCGAGGGACAGGAACAATACCAAGAAGCTGAATGGCGGGCACGAGGGGATTCAGAGGTGGATTTCTGAAGTGGCTTGGAGAGACTTTTATAGGCATGTTTTGGTTCATTGGCCCTATGTCTGGTACGGGGTTTTTTTTTTTTTTTYTTTTCTTTTTTCCCTTTCCACCCTTTGTTGCCAGCAAGTACCCTTATCCACCTTCCACTAACATCCTCCATAAAACGCAGCATGAACAAACCCTTCAAACCCACCTACTCCAACATCGAGTGGTCCTACAACCTCGACCACTTCCACGCCTGGACTCAGGGACGCACCGGCTTCCCCATCATCGACGCCGCCATGCGTCAACTCCGGGCCACTGGCTACATGCACAACCGCCTGCGCATGATCGTCGCCTCCTTCCTAGCCAAAGACCTGTTAATAGACTGGCGCATGGGCGAGCGCTACTTCATGGAGCACCTGATCGACGGGGACTTTGCCTCCAACAATGGGGGGTGGGGATTCGCTGCTTCGGTGGGCGTGGATCCGCAGCCGTATTTCAGGGTGTTTAACCCGCTGTTGCAGAGCGAGAAGTTTGATCCTGATGGCGATTATATTAGGAAGTGGGTGGAGGAGTTGAGGGACCTTCCTGATTTGAAGGGCGGCACAGGTGGGGAGATTCATGATCCTTATGGACGCGGAAGTGAGAAGGTCAAGAGGAAGTTGGAGGAGAGGGGGTATCCGAGGGGGATTGTGGAGCATTCAGGGGCGAGGGATAGGGCGTTGGAGGCTTACAAGAGGGGGTTGGCGAGGGAGTTGTGAAAGGGGATTTCACGTTGTTCTTGGGGGGGGGGGTGCCTCTTTAGAGGTATGTGTGTGAACTAGTACGAAGAGCTTCTACATCTAATCACGGCATCGTGATATACTACCTACCGTATCCCGTCTCGAAGTACACCGCACACAGGGCACTTGTAGTAAACTTCCGCATTTGAAAAGTGACTGGAAGGTGGTTTTAAGATCGAAAGAAGCCAGTGCAAACAGGCCACCGGGGTGGATACCTCTACGGACGTCCGGGGATAACGGCATCCCCACTCCGTAGAGGGGCCGGGAACCCCGGTGCGCTAAAGAGGCGCTGTGGAGCCGCTATTTCCAGGGCCAGATGGGATGTCTTGGCTGACGGATGCGGGGAACCTGGAACCGATTAAGTGGAAGTAAACACAAACTCCAACGGACGACGGGAACCGAGGTTGAAAGGGATTCCTGTATTTGTAACTCCGGCCCTTGTAACAAATCCGGGAATATCCCTTTCACTGAAAGAGAGACACACGGATTCGCTTTCTCTCAGCCTTTACATCTCGAAACAAAAAACATGAGTTCAGCTCGTTTCCGTCTCAGGACTCGAAGTGGAAGCGGCATCGGCATCAACATCTTCAACTTCAACTTCAACTCGTCAACATCCAGGAAGCTCCAATCCAACAACCACACCCGCGCGCTGAGCAGGGCCAGCAGTCTTCCTAGCACATACGGAATCGGAACACCACACCCACCAGCACCCCGCAAGACCCTACCTGCATCCCCCCGATCCCGATACAACCCTTCAACACCAGCAAGGCCCTTCACCACCACCATGGCCAGCCGCACATCATCATCATCATCAAAACCCGAAATCCCACCCCTATCCAATCCCTCTTCTTCCTCTTCCTCAGGGATAGACAAAGGCCCCCTTCCCATCCGCCCTTCCTCCTCCGTCATCCTCCTCTCCCCCACCAACCAAGTCCTCCTCCTCCACCGCGTCGCCAAATCCACCTCGTTTGCTTCCGCTCACGTTTTTCCCGGCGGGAACCTCTCCGAGTTTCACGAGGGCGATTACTTCCCGTTGCCGCCAACAAGCGATCAGGAGTTGCATAGGGATAGTGAGGCGTACCGGTTAGCGGCGGTGAGGGAGACGTTTGAGGAGAGTGGGATTTTGTTGGCTACACGGAAAGATGGCAAAGGAAGTGGAATGTTGGAGTTGAGTGAAGAGGAACTGGAAGAAGGGAGGAGAAAAGTATTTGGCGATCAAGTCAAGTTTAGGGAGTGGGTGGAGGGGAGGGGCGGGGTGGCTGATGTTGGTGAGTACCCTACCTACCTACCTGTACCTGTTTTCTTTAGTCCCTGTTTACAACGAAAGTAAAGGAGAAAAAGGAACGAGACACGGAGGGAGGGAGGCATGACATTGAAGCTAACAAAAAAAGCAGAAAACCTCATCCCCTTTACCCGGTGGATCACGCCCCAAAACCAGCGCAAACGATTCACCACGCAAATGTACCTGTACATGCTTCCCCTTCACAACACCACCACCACCACGGCCGGCGAATCGCCAACCAGCACCGTAGTGGTCCAAACCCCCACCCACGACGGCGGCATAGAACACACGGCCGCGCAGTTCGATTCCCCTTCCACCTGGCTCGCCAAGGCCTCGGCCGGCGAAATCATCCTTTACCCACCGCAATTCTACCTCTTGACGCTCATCAGCCGGTTCCTCCCCACCAAGCAATCGTCCAACTACGGCGAGCAGCGCGAAAAGCTGGTTTCTTTCCTGCGGCGGGTACCGACAAGTTCGGTGCCACACCCCACCTCTGACATTCCGTGGGCAGAGAAAGTCATGAGTCCCGAGGTGGTGAGCTTTGCTAAGCAGGGGAGCTATGGTAATGGGCGGGTGATACTGGGGCTGGCGAAGCCGGGGCGGGAGTTGATGGATAGTGGGCGGGGAGGAGACGTGGAGAGGGTCGTGTTGGTGGATTTCAGAAAGGAGGAAGTGGTAGAGGTCAAAGAGGAACAGACGGAGGGAGGGGAGGTGGTGAAGAAGGTGGTTAAGACGACGGTGAGGGTGCCGAGGGATTTGGAGGTGATGGAGAGGGCGGAGGCTATGGCTATGGCTGCTGCTGCTGCTGCTCCTGAGAAGAAGAAGGAGAAGGGGAGTAAGTTATAGTTTTGCCTTTGGTTGATGAGCTTGTTTTATTGGGTTGTCCTAATGGACTACAAGTAGGAGGATAGGCACTCCTCGACGGTCTTGATGCAATCGATGCGGTCCGCTTCCTCCTTTAGTTCCATGGCCCGTCTCCTCACTTCCCTCCCCTCCTCCTCGTCTAATATTTTGCCCACAGCCTCTGCTAACTCCTTCACATACTCCTTCTCGTCTGTCCACGACTTGTTCAGTTTGATCCCATGTCCACGCCACTGCACCCTCGCAACGTTTTCCTTCTTGTCCTGTTCTTCTCCCGCGACTACCATCGGCACCCCGTGACCAATGCCGTGCATCACCGCACCGTAGCCGGCGTTGCTCACAAAGACGTCAGCGTAGGGGAGGATGGCGTCGTAGGGGAGGTAATCGGTCACCTTTGCGTTGGCGGGCACCACCACGTCCTTTGGTAGTGTTCGACCACGGTGTCCCAAGATGGCCACCACCAGGGTGTCTTCTTCCCGTCCACCCAATGCTTGGATAGTTGGAAGGATTAGATGCCTCGGGTCAATCTCCACGGTTCCCTGGGCTACCACGACCACCTTCTTGCCTTCGTTTTCCCTCGCCAGCTTGACCTCATCGACCAAGGCTTGCTTTGCCTCCTCAAGAACACGAGCCGACTTGGGCACCGCACCGACAAAGCGCCAATTTTCGGGCCACCCCTCTGCCGTCTTGTAAAACCAGCTCTCAACACCAATCTGACAAACGTGATCATAGCCGACAAAACACTCGCCGCTCAGCAACGCCCAGCTTTCCCGACCCTTTTCCCTTTCGCGTGCTTCCATGGCTTTGGCAAAGTCCTTGCCGCCTGCTTGTTCTACTTTGGCCACCAGCAACTCTTTCAGATCCCTGGTTTCCACTTCCCAGTCCCTCCACATGTTGGCGACCCGTTCTCGGTGAGCAGGAGTGGTACCAAATTCGACTGGTTCGCAGACCAGTGGTGGCATGTCCACAGACCGGAGAGGAGGGGCCATGACGCTTAGGGCGATGGAGCCGATTGGCATGGGAATGGAAGGAGGAAGGGGGGCCCCATGGAAGAGAGGGAGCAGGAAGTTGGACGTTGATTCTGCCACGACTACCACTCGGGCAGAAGAAGAGGGGAAAAGCTGGTGGATGTGGGTTAAGGCGGCACAGAGGGAACGGTGCCGAGCCGGAATGGGGGAGAAGAAGAATTCGCGAAAGTCGCTGAAGACGCGGTCGCGCCAGGTTGGTTCGGGAGTAGTACCTTGGACGACTGCATCTTTTATGGTGGTGGCCCCCTCCCCCTGGGGGACAAAGTAGGTCAAGTCGTTGAAATCTGCGTCGTCGAGAAAGGGGAGGAATTGGACTCCGGTGGCGGATATGGTGGCCTTGTGGGCGGTCGGACCAAGGTAGAAGACGGGCCAGCCGCGAGCGTGGAGGGCGGAAGCTATGCGGAGGGTGGGAGTTATGTGACCAGTTGCTGGGATGCTAGTGAAGAGGAGGATGGGTTTGCCACCGTCGTTAGACATCTTGGGCGACGTTGATGCTGGTGAGGTTGTCGACCATGGTCAGCATGACATGGGGATGACTTCAAATTAACATTAACATATGGACAGACGTGTCCGAGTGTGTTGGCAGCCCGCCCCCCCCCCCCACCCTGCCAATCAAGCTGTTGATCGTGGAGACAAGCAAGATGGTGGACTCGACAAACTTACCTCTCTCTAGTCTTTTTGAGAATGAGTAAAGGTGAGTGAAGATATGGTCAATACACCGCGGTGAATCTTGGCTCACCGAGCTCATCTTTCCACATCTTTCACAGCCGAGGCAATAGCCGTTTCTCTCTCTTTTTTTTCCTCTTTTTTTTTTCCTTCACATGACGGCTTCTTCTGGAAGAACAGCCGCCGAGGGCGCATTAAGCATTGAACTGTGGGGGCAAATGAAACTCTGCAACATGCTGCAGGCTGAAGTCATGCGACGTTAGCGAGATAGAGAGAGAGTTGCAACCTGTGGTTGGGGGGCGGACGGGACGGAGAAGAAGTTGCTTGCTTCCGGGCGAGTCAATCATGGCATATGATGTCCACCTGCTTGACGGTTCCTTTGCAGAATCGATAACTCCACTGCTCTTTCCTCACAGGGCTCACCAGTGTCCGGGATGTGTCCTCATGGAAGCTGCCCCAACCATGGCGGCGATCCGGCACTGACGGCGACGGGACGGACTGAACTCTTCCGTACTCTCCACTTTTTCCCGTTCGCATATCCACTTGACCGTAAACTTGGCCAATGATCACGGCAGGAGGATCTCTCATGTATTTGCACTGCACTTGCCAACCTCCACTTGCGCTTCGTGCTGTTCATCCCTTTTGCGGAAGGAGCTGAGATAATGAGCAGAGTGAGTGTCTCGTGGACTTGCCATAATTTTCTGACATGACATGATAATCTTGACCAGCCCACGGCCGCACAGACATGGTTGAGACTGCCTGAGTGTCATATCTCACCTGTCCGATTTTGAAATTTAGAAGGGTTTTTTTTTTTTTTTTTTTTTTTTTTTTTTTTTTTTTTTTTTTGGAAAGGGGTCAAGCCCCGAGTCTCAAGTAGTAGTTCTAGGTACCTACCTACCTAGGGATCCCATATGCTCAAGCCAACCAAGAATCCAATCCCCAATGCCTCATTGATTACTAGGTAGAGGTAGTTGTATGGACTATCGGTGCTGTCGGGAGGCTTTCCCAGTGCATCCTTCCCGAACGTCGTAAGCTGCATCCCTAGGTACCTAGGTAGGGGTAGGTAGACAGCAACTGAACTGTTGCATTGATACCCGCCCATCCACCCGCCTTCATGGGCTATGGACCGGACATGCTTCCCCGGCGCTGGCTTCAACTTCCGCTGCTACACTCTCCCGCTCTCTCACTATGTACCTGCCTGACTGGGTAGCTTCAATCCGAGCCATACTTGTACCCGCCCCCCCCAGCCCTGCAAATCCCCCTTTCCTAATAAGTACTTGGGTATGCTATAACTACCTACCCACGATGCTAGTCTTCAAGCCCTTCTCCATCTTTACGGACAACAGAGAGGCAGTGTCGAGGTCGGGTTATTAGACTCGGACCTTGATCGACAACAACGTCAAAGATCCGCATACCATGAACAACAGTACGCCACCAGCAGAAATATGCGACCCCAATCGTACCTGGCCGCCAGCAAACGAACGACCACATGACTCCTTGAGGCCAAACATCTACGCTTCAACCGCGATATGCTGGCTCATAGCCGCTCTATTTGTTGGGTTGCGGCTATACACAAGGAGCGTCATCATTCGAGTGTTGGGGCCCACGGATTGGAGTATCCTGGCTGCTTTGGTGTTTTCGTTGGCTACAAGTGTTGGGACTATAGAGCGTGAGTTTCCTAAATATCCAATGTTCTGGGTTGGCAGGATGGAAATACTAAAACTGGCCCCCCACCCTGAGCAGAGGCTATTAACGGTTCCGGCCTCCACGTCTGGGACATTGACTGTTTGGATACAGCAGCAGGGACTGCTTGGTTCAGGGTACGTTCCTCCCCTTCTTTGACATGACAGAAAGAAAGACTTGGACACGGTCGCCAACATACATCTCACCACCACCCTAGGCCTCCTGGTACTCTTTCGTCTTCTACACCCTTTGTCTTTACTTCTCCAAGGCTTCCATCTTGCTACTCTACATCCACCTCTTCAACTTCCGCTGGGCCCGGCTCGGTGGCCAAATCCTCCTGGCCATCGTCACCATCAGCCAGGTCTATATGCTCGCCGTGTGCTTCGTGGCCGCTATCCCCTTGAAATCCTACTGGGACTCCACCATTCACAGAACATGGACTGCGCCCCAGTCAATGTGGTGGTCCAGCACAGGTCTGCACATGGCGACTGACTTTTTGATTTTCTGCTGCCGTTGCCTGTGGTGTGGTCAATCATGTTGCCCAAGAGGCAGAAGATTGCGCTTTCCGTGGTCTTTGGACTGGGTTTTTTGTAAGTCTTCCCAGTCCTCCCTTCGCCGCCGCCCCCCCCCCTTCCTCCTCCTCCTGCTGCTCCCCTATGTACTGACTTTGGTCTTGTAACAAACACACAGTATCTGCTTCATCTCTATCCTCCGCCTCCTCAAGCTCTTCAAAGTCGAAACTGCCCGTAACCGTCCGACCGATTGGGCCTACACCGCCGCCGAGCTCACCTACCTTACAGCCCTCGAGTGTAACGGCGCCATTGTCTGCGCCTGCGTCATGACGTTGAGGCCCTTCATCGTCAAGTACTTCCCCAAAATCCTTACCTCCCATTCCCGCTCCCCCCGCTATGGAAGCAACGGACAAGGCGGAAGACTGAGCGATAGTATCACCCCGCCTACGATTGGATCGAAACCGTTTAAGCCTCCGCTATCACCGGCAGAGGCGGATTATATGCGACGGGAGAGGACCAATGCTTGGATCGATTGGGGGTATGTAGATCTGGATGATACGTGGGAGGGGTTGGGGGGAACAACAGTGAATGATGTGGAGATGAAGCAAGGGGTTGGGAGCAGGGAAGAAAAAAGAGGGCAGAGGGAGCATTTGGGGGTAAGAAAAGGGGATAGTCTGAGGGAACACCAGCACCATCAGAAAGGGAGCAAAAGTACTGGAGAAGAAGAAGGAGGGGTTCAGGTGAGGAAATCTCTGCATGTTCCGGTGCAGAATGCGCAGTCAATGGAGCATGGGAATGATTATGGGAGGGGAAATGAGTGCAGATGTAGGGTAAATGAGCTGGATGAGGAGGCAGCTGTGGTGAGATCTCGTATTGATAGGATAGATGATATCGGGTTACACATGGGGTAGAGGCGGTGTATGTTTATGAGCGATGATACCAAAACACTTCTGTCAAGGCACGATTATCTTTGAGGTAGTTAGGCATGGTGGAGCATTGGTTTCGAAAATTTACATTGACTGCACGGAGATCTAAAAATTCAAATTAACAAGATTCATGATGTATGTTCTATAATTCTATTCGTGCAATGGAGACGTTTATGAAATTGTCATACTCTAAGATGCATTCCGTCTACTGGTAGGTATCTTCAAGATGTCGCCAACTTATCTTTTGGTTACTTAGGCTACGAGCTGGGAAAAGACCAAGTATTAGCAACCCCAATCCACTTTGGAACCATGACCGCCTTTGGTTCTGCAGGTGAAGCTGTCTTCCTTAACCGTAGAGGTACTGTTACCGCCGTCGTAGGCTTTGGCGCCGGATAGACATGGACGAATGGTCGGATTTGAGCAGGACGAATTGCCACCGCTGGTCTACATTCAAGTTGGCCTTCACCTACCTCTGTGGATGGCAGATTGTGGAAAGTCAGGTACTCGAGATCTTCATTGCTCAAGCTGTCGTTGTTAAGGAACCTAGATGCCGCCGATGGCTGACGTACAACACTACTACCTCTAGCAAAAGGTCTTACCGCAGTTGTCGGCCTTGGTGCCGGCGCAGGACACTTCAGGTTGATCAAATCTCGGATACATGTACCTCGAGCAATCGGGCTTAGTACCGGCTTACCGGCGTTGTTGGTCCGTCTCCTCTGGATTTCTCGGCTGGCCTCATCCGAATCGTAGCAGAAGCGGCCGGCTGGTCGGTAATTTATATCAGGGACACCGGGGAGGTCACACTCGTCGTCTGTGTCCCTTTCGGACCAAGTTCTCTTTTTGCTAGAGGTAGATGTGGCGTAAGTGCGGCTGTGTGATGTATAACTATAGGTGTGTACTGGGTAGCGGAGATTAGTCCCATCTCCAGGGAGGCAGGATGCAGTCGAGCTGTCCGAGTCGGAGTCGGAGGAAGAGTCGTGGTTGCAGCAAGTCATTTTGATGATATTGACTGGTGGGTTAGTTTTGTTTACTTCAGGTTAACGCATTGGCTCTGATAATCGACGTTGGTATGCGGTGATCGATGAGGAAATCGTAACGGTCTTATATCGTCCTTCTCACTGAAGAACGGAGGGGAAGTTGTTCAGTCTTGTCTTCAGCATAAAGCAGCTGTGTTCCGTACAAGAGGCGGAACAACTCGCGATTGACTTCTGATAAAGCCATTGTTCAGCCGTTTCATTGTTCTAGGCTCCGCTGCGATGGTCAACCGGAGATTCAGGTAACCAAAGAGCGGAATGTATGCCGAAATCCCGGGGACAAAGAATGAATGTTCGTACACCGAAACCTCGAGGCCAATGGGCCTATTGCGACCTCTCCGCCACCCACCTTGATGGCGTGAATGAGGAGTGTTCGAGTGATGTCGAGCCGAAAGATCATGTTCAAGGTCCAGCGGGTTACGTCAGCAAGCGTTGTGGAGTAAGTGATGAGTCTCTAACAATACATGCTCTGTATCTGCCGGTGATCTGATAGATCAATAACCGATTGCAGTCCTGTGACCACCTCGCTGCATGACATCACATCTCTCAGCACCAGATACGCAGTAGCACATTCGAGACTGCCCTAGTTCTCCCCCTTGACAACAGATGAACAACAGTTCTCATTCTATACCAGAAGACGTCCAAGTCACACGGCCAGACGCAATATCATATCTTTGTCCAAAACAAATTGCAACAAAACAAAAGACCCCGAGAAAGCAAACAGCAAGCTCCAACGGGGAGTCCAGACCTCCAAGGACAGACACCTTGCTATCTTTCACAGCAGCTGCAATACCCATCATCCACGCACTCCCCCCCCCCCCCCCCCCCCCAATCACCCGCACCTTCAACAACCCCCTGGCCTCCCACCAAGCCCGGCACCACCACGACCTGCGCGGCACCGGCGACCAAGACCCGTCAGGCGGCCAGACGCGCGCCGAGCACGAAGCCGAAAAGCCCAAGCACCCCTTTGACGAAGCCCTCCGGCCGTCGCACGTCCTGGGCGCAGAGAAGAACATGGGCGCGCCCGAGAAGCTGGACGCCAAGGCGCAAAGGGAGGGCGGGGCGCTGAGCGGGGCCGGGCTAAAGGACACGCTGGACATGATGGCGACGGAGGAATATAATCCGTATAGGGAGGGCAAGAAGAATCCGCGGTTGCAGGAGGGATTACCGCATGGGGTGGGAGGGTTGGAACACAAGGGGAAACAGACGGACTTGGAAGGGGCGGGGGATTTGTTTCCGCCTACTTATGATGAGGGAACACCGTGAGCGAGCCACATGGATGGTTCATACTGCTTGGATGAAAAGACTCTAGTCTCGTTGGTGTTGTGTGGATAGGTAAAGGTACTAGGGATAACATGTTTGTTTTCTGTGTGGTTCGGCGCTGATATGGGCTGTGGTTCCCTTTGGAAGATGGTGTATGCTGAGCTTGTATGTACAGACAGCCAGCCATCTGTGGAAAAAGTGCTTAAAAAAAGCACATTGATCGAGGGATGATAGGGTTTTTAATCATGTTGATCAATGCAAGAAGGGTCTGTCTGGCTTACTCTCTGACGGTGGTCAGCTTGCAGACTTGCAAGCACAGCAGGCATTAATGGCGGGGTGATCAGGGAATCCTTTGATCATCTGTGTAAAGCCTCCAGTCGGACTGCCTTCAGGTGCAGTCCTCGTCGGGTTGGGCCAACTTCCCCGGTCCTTTTTGTATTGTTATTTTATATTTATCTGATTTTGGCGTCTTGACCTACCTCTTTATACCATAAACTACGATACTTTCTGTCTTGCATCTTCCATCTATGGTATTCTGCAAGTCAATATCCATTTTATCATGCCTTGTTGACTAGTTGATATCGTAATCTTGTCAGTCGTCCAATGACCTCCTCCGCCGTTCCCGTGATGATGCCATAGCGACAACGGTCAGCGATCTGGTTGGCTTATTTATCAATCTTTCTTTTCTACTTCCTTGTGATACACGGAAGGCAGGAACAATGTCAGCATTCGCTCAAGCAAGTTACATCCATTCTTCTTCCGAAAGCGTTCATCTCTGCCAACCCGAGCACGTGAGGTTCAGCTACGCCTCTTTTCTGCATGTCGGACCAACCACCAGCACTGCCACCAACAATTGGTCGAAGGAGCCGGTACGACTCCCGATAGCGAACAAGTATACCATTCGATGATCTGCTTGGATGGTTCTGATGGAGGACAATCGGCAAGCCAAACTGAAGGAACACTGCATCAACCTGCATCTGGAAAAGTGACGTTGAGTTTGCAGCAGTGCAGTCCACTAGTGGACCTTCTTTCTTCTCTCCACACGACACACGACAGCAGGTGGAGATGGACCTATGCAAGGGGACCCTTATCTTTTACACGTTGACAAGGGCGGCATGTCGGTAGCTAAGTTCATGATACATTCATTAAACCAGCAGTCTCAACACGACCCGTTAGGCCTACAACGTCGGTGGTTGACATATCTGCATGAAATGATAGACATACGATTAAACATAAAATCGCATTATTAAAACATGGAATGGAGCTGTCCAAGATAGTAGGGAATTCGGTAAGCGCGTCAAGTTGTGCGCTTGTCCTCCAATAATGATTACTTTGTTTACATCGCCAACGTTGCACGTCTCCATTGTCAGTGCCGGATCGCTGTCGCCTGTCGCCTATCTCTATCTCCCCGCATTGTCTGACGTTCCGTTTCCCTGAAAACCAGAACCCAGCTTTACTGGAAACGATGCGCCTGGTTAGGCGGCGGCCCCTCGGGCGGGGCAAACTGCTCATCCGCACCTCTGTGGTATGCGCTCGCCGGTTGCTGGAGCTGGATACCTTCTTGCTGATTGCCGTAAACATACCCGCCGTTCTGGTCTGGCTTCTGGCCATTCGGTGGTGCGTAGTACCCTCCTGGGGCTTGACTACCCGGTGGCGGCTGGGCGGAATACTGAGGCGGCGCGTACGGCGGAGGGGCGGGAGCCATCCAGCCAGTTCCATACATGGGTTGCGTACCTTGGAGGCGGCGGCGGCGGGAATTTTTTCGTCTGTAGGCACGGGATGTTAGTGGCGACGGTTAGGTGATGATGGGGATGGTAGGGGGACGACGTACGCCATAAGGTAGACCGAAAGAAAAACGCAAAGGATCGCCACGCCTAGTAGGACCCAGCGGCCGTACCAGTACCAGGGATTAGGACAAATTTGATAGCCGTATGAATCATAGTAACAACGCCTAAACACGTATAATGTTAGCGATCTTGGGGATGATGCTGTTTGAGGGTGATGCGAAAAGTGAATGGCTTACTCTCGCTTGAAGATTTCGTGGACCTGGTTGGCCATTTCTGCTAATGGAGCCATTGCGGGCAGGCTGTTGGCGGGAGTGAAATTTATGGATCTCGTTCGATTCGTAAATTAAATTGCGATATCTCGATATCTTTGCTGCGACAACTAGGTCGGTGTCGACGTCGACGAACTCGAATGTGTCCAAGGGATTTTGACTGTCAAGGTCAAGGTCAAGGTCAAGGTGGAAAAAGTAAGGAATGCGAAAAGTGATGAAAGAAAAGAGAAAAGAGGTTTGACGGGATGTTCCTTCCCTTGGGGGTAAGGGGGGGGGGGGGGGGGGGGTCCCGTCGGGTTTGATGTTCACAGGGCTTCGTCAGGGCGCCCATGGCGGGAGGGGCTCAGACCGTCACAGGTTCAGAACTCCCAGCCCCAGGGCAGTGACGGAACTGAAGCTGGGGGACCAGGCATCCATGGAGGATGGGAGGATTGACGCTTGTACCCGTAGCGAGGCACCACTCCAATGTTCTAGGCACCTCTAGCAGGGCATCTGTGTGGAAAAAGCCGGAGAAATGCTTGTCAGCCCTGGGCATGCTTCATGGAATCCTTCCTTTGCTTGCTTGCCAGGGGCAGGTGTGCTTCTTCCATGTTCGTGGAGCAGATAAACAGTGGCTGAGCTGTACCTACTTACTGGCTGGCTGACTGAGCAAGATCTTGAAGGTTCGACCCTGTCAAACCATAACACTCACCTCGGCACCAATGGTCTGCTCAATGGTTCGTTCACCTCTCTCGCAAGAACTATGACCTGCCAAGCCGCCTATCCGAGACCAAGAAGATACACCATCGGCCGATCCCACGCCGTGATCTCGGACAAGACTCATAGCGGCCAACAGTCCACCACGCACACACTCTCTCCCCTCGGATGCATGTATAAAGGGGAACCAACCGCCCGCTGCAACGACGGCGAGCTTGTTTGGGACTGTGGGTAGGTATGAATAGCATGTGGTTGTGGTTGCGTTATCAGCCGTACCATGGCCGTCTTGCATGGTATCGATCTCTGCTGCGTGCGCCTATCCATTACGTATCGCTGATATCAGGGAGTGTTACCCGATCTAGGTACTGTAACCCAGTTCAGACAGACTCAAGATTATGGGAATGATGGCAATGACCGTCACTGAGAGAGTGTGGCTGTCTGTCTGTCTGTCTGCCTGTGGCAAAGTCGGTGGTATGAATTAACGGTGGAAGTGAACAAGATCGATACCTGCCCATTCGGGAAACTTTTAAGATTGCGGTGGACTGACGGGTTGAGTGGAGGTGCAACGCGACATGACCGGCGTATCAACCTTGAACATCAAACTCCCGTCGTTGTTCCTGTCCCAAGGTGCCCAAGTGTTTCGGTGCAACAGACATATGGTATTGCGCCTGGATGGAAGCGATCGTCTATCAATCATCTTGAGAGGCCGCCCGTACGCCAAGTCCCTTGCAGTTGCGCAGGCCGGATATCAAACACAGTGAGCGGCATGACAAACATGGCGGCCTTGTGTGATGGTGATGTTTCATTGCGATGATGCAAAAAAGGAAGGAATTCCCACTCGAGAGAGTTCTCCAAGTCCAGGATTCATTTCACTGCCGCGAGGCACAACTTTGCCAAGGGTTGCCAAGCAATGTGCAACATCGATGCTTCAGGAGCACCAGCTGGTGACGGCCCGCTCACAGAGACCCTGCCGGCTTCTACCACGTCTCTGGGCGCGCACCGACCGCACTGCAGTGACCACCCGACACGCTCCCAATCCCAGCGGCCCAGCGCACTCGCCAAAAGGCCACTACCAGCTGGCTTAGTCAGCACGTGACAGACTTTAGCCCCATTCGTTTTCCCCTCCCACACAAATTTTGAGGAACGACTCTGAAAATTATCAAGTCCCGAACGTACGCATCGTCGTGATCTTGCCATCCAGACAAAATGGCTACGCAAGCGGTCCAGGTTTTCGGCAAGAAGAAGAACGCCACGGGTATGTCGAGATATTGCATTTTGGAATTTCTGGCCATCTGAGAGCGACAATTGCTGACGTCTTTTTGCGACAAATGTAGCGGTCGCCCGCTGTGTGCAGGGCAAGGGCCTCATCAAGGTCAACGGTGTTCCCCTTAAGCTCTACGCCCCCGAGATCCTCCGGGCCAAGCTCTACGAGCCCATCCTTCTCCTCGGTACCGATAAGTTCGCCGAGGTCGACATCCGCCTCAAGGTCTCCGGTGGTGGTCACGTCTCCCAGGTCTATGCCGTCCGTCAGGCTGTAAGTTTGGAAATCCACGACTTTGGAAACCAGTTGCGACAACAGCCATGCTAACAATACTGCTTTTACAGATTGCCAAGGCCATTGTCAGTATTCCCCGATTTTCGATCCCCCTTTTCCCCGACCGATAACACTCTGCCGAAGTCCATGACGCGATGCACATCACAGAGAGAGAGCCAATCGTACCCGAAGAAAACGCAAAGACGAGAAAAACTAACCAGGGCATTTTTGGTGGATTTACAGGTTGCCTACTACGCCAAGTACGTCGACGAGCACTCCAAGAACACCCTGAAGACCGCCCTCATCCAGTTCGACCGTACTCTCCTCGTCGCCGATCCCAGACGTTGCGAGCCCAAGAAGTTCGGTGGTAAGGGTGCCCGCTCTCGCTTCCAGAAGTCCTACCGTTAAAGGACTATTTGGAGAGGGAGACAGTGGTGGTGCTTGGATGGTTGTGGTTGTGCGCTGGCTGCTTTTGTTGGCGGGCATCATGATGCGTGGACACGGCGGACGGCGTTCTTCGGCATTGCATTGATCAAGAAAGAGACCCGAGTCAAGTTTTCCGGACGACCACGATTATGGCTTGCGGTTTTGTCTGCTGAGGGAGGAATTAATCAGCAGCAAACCGCGGCCGTGTGTTGCCGCATCTCGGCCAGAGATAGAGGGAATGCAAACAAAAGACTCGAGTCCTTTCTTCTGTTTTGTTTCTGCAGACCTCCCAAAAAGCGAAAGAGAGATACCACACATCCATTACACTACAACAGGTCCGATTCTTTTCTGGTGGTTTAATGATCAATCATGCGCGAAACGACGATACATAACGACCGGTTCAGCAACGTCACGGAGAGAGAGAGAGCTCTAAGGGTAGAACTTTGGAGCGATCGAAGCTCCAGCACATCACACAATAAGAAAGGATCAAGCCATTTCACGTTTTTCTGCGGTGCCCGTGTTTGTGCCGTTCTGCGAATTTGATTGTGACTGAAGTCAGCAGGCGAGCGAGTGTTGTGCTGGTGAGTCGTGGTGACAATGTCACTGATGCTAACGATAGAACCGACTGAGCGATCATCCGGTATGAACATGGGAACCAACAAGCCAGAGAGACTCGGGGACGGCCTTCAGGCTTTCTCCTGGTCAGCATCTACGGTCAGTGTCGTAGAAGCTGTCTCTGATCCTCCGCAGTTTATTATGACTGCTTGGGCGACGCGGCTGTCAAGCAAGGCACAGTGTCAAAGATATAAGGCAGTCGGCCTGCAGTCTCTGTCACTGGCATACCCGCTTAATAAAAGTTATCTGCCCTTCCTTTCAGCCTTACGATTATTGTGATAACCTCCGAACGAATAACTGCCTATGTTGTAGCCTTGCCGAAGGTCAATGAACAAATCGAGATACCAAGCCAAGTTGAAGTACAAAACGGCGTAGGGTCCTGTGATGTCTAGATACCTAACTACGCTCACAGCATCACAGCCATATACACATGACACCCCAACACCTTACTTTATTTTTTTTTCCATGGGAAAAAAAAAAAAAAAAAAAAAAAAAAAAAAAAAAAATTAACCAAAGGCTCTTTCGGTCTGATTCACATGGTGTTACACCCTCACTCACACATTCACAGCACTGCACAGTGCACCATCAGGCATTCACTTCGCTTGGATTTACACGCGCTGCTTCTTCTTCTTCTTCTTCTTCTTTTTCTCTAAATAATCACCATCCACCGACGTCTTCAAATAGGTCAAGAAGGCCATTTACAAAGCATCAACGCCAGAATTCAACAGAAGTCGTGCTCGTAAACAAATAAATGGTGTGAGTTGAAAGTGAGTGTGCGTGTTGCGAGTTAGGTAGTGGAATTTCCCCATGTCTGTCTTCCAGTCCCCCATCCCATCGAGCCATCCCAGCAAATCCATGACCAGATTCCCCCCTCCCCTCCAAACCCCAAAACCGCTGCGCGGGCAGCCAGCCAGCCCTGCGCTCGCTCTTTTTCGCTCCAGCCAATCAGACCGACCCACGTCAATAAACAATGGAGTCGTCGTGTCAGTTCGAGAACGGGGAGGGGGGTTCAGTCAGGGCAGGGCATCAATCAATCAAGGGTCTCTCCCCCCATGGAAGTCGTCCCCTAGTTACCTTCCCCCCGTACCTACCTACCACCTACCTACCTACTTACCTACCAAGTGGGTTTGAAAGGAAGAGGAATTCTCTCTCTTTCTTTCTCTCTGGGTTGTATATGAGGACTTGGCTCCTCTCCTCTCTTTTCCTTTTCTCTCCTCCTCTTCCCATCGGTTGTTTTGGGGGGTTTGGTGCAGTGCAGTGGTTTGTACCGGGCTTGTTCCGTCTCGCGCCTGCTGCAGCCCAACAACAACAATACTTGACAACCACCAATCCGCCTTGACTCGCTTCGTTGAGTCTCTTACACCTAATCTACACACCGTACGGTACTACTCACTCACCTTGGTTTTTTCCACTGACCGATACGATATGATTTCGCTGTCATCCACGACGTCGTCGCCATCCGAATGAGTACCTACCTCTACCTATTTTTACCTACTGCTACTCTCCGTCCTGTCACAGACCTGTCTGGTCGTGCTCATCTGTTTCTACAAATCATGGAACATGTCGACTCCGGGCGGGATCTTCCTCTTGTCATTCAGTTCAGTCTCCTCATATCCATGTTGGGAGTTTATTGTCACTCGCTGTTACCATTTTATTCCTTCTGATATGATACCCAAACTCGCTCGCTCGCTCAAAGTTGACAACACGAAGAGAAGCGGATATCGGACTGGAAAGACAAAAGTTACAAGGTTAACCAAAATCCCCTTTTACCTCCACATCAGTTTCCCAGATCCCTTCCTTGTTCACACCTCGAACGTCTTTGCGGAACCCTTCAACTTCCTGCATATGAGATATATATCCGAACCCTCTTAGACAAAGCACACACGTTGAAATCAAGGAAACAAGAAAACTACAGAATTCCCTTACCACACCGTTCCCAACTCCCTCCAGTTGATTTGAGTGGCGAGTGCCATTTCGATCTAAGATCCGTTTGAAGCCCAGTCGTTGCCAACGGACTGCGTTCCCAATAATCAAGAAGAAGAAAAGAGATTTTGTCTTATACCAAAACGACAACGATGTCCCTTTCCATTACGTGGACGGTAGGGGACAAAGATCGTTCGTCATTGTATAGCAGCATACCAGAAACATGTCCAAAACAAACGCGCAAATCGAGATCAAAACGAAGATACCTACACGACCACGATCTGTTGCCGACGGAGAAAAAAAAATTGAACAACATTGTCGTCGCCTGCTGGCTCGTCATCGCAAAGGACACCGAAATTTTGAAATCGAAACTCGAAAGGCGCGAGACCCGGAAAGGAAGTTGAAAAACAATAACAACAAGCCCGGGCTGAAGTTGCTGGACTGTTGAACCAGCGACAAACCCGTGTACCCGGGCGGGGGGATCGAAACCAAACAGCGCGTGGGTATTGGTAAAAAGCAAAGGAAAACCCTCATACCCCAACAATAACAACAACAACGACAAATCCCAACATCCTTCGAAACCGTCAATTTCGATCCGTTCATTTCCCAGCAAACCTCATCAACCACTGCAACACCGCATCGAGATTCATCTCCTCCTTGGCCGAGATCCCATAACAGCTGACCTCCCGTCCGGCGATGCTCTTCAAGTCCATTGCATCAATCAGCTCGTCGACACTCAACCGTTCCGGCAAATCGGACTTGTTGCCCAACACCAACAAGGGGATGCCCTGGAGGGTTTCATTTCGCATGAGGGAGTGCAGTTCGTCCTTGGCTTGTGGGAGCAGACGAGGGTCGGCGATGTCGACAATAAAGACTATCGCGTTGACGCCTCGGCAGTAGCGCTCCCACATCTGTCGAAAGCGTGGCTGTCCTCCAAGATCCCAGCATTTGAGGGTGACGTGCCCGCGTTGGACGCGCTTGAGGTTGAAACCTACTGTTGGGATCGAGCTGTATGGCGTGGGATTAGTCGTGGGGGATAAGGAAGGGGAGAAGGGGGCCAGGAGGGGACTTGATGAAATGTGGGATGGGACGAAGAAGAGGTGGCTTACTCAAGTGTGAATTCTCCGCCCTGGAAATGGTCAGCAAAAAAGCTTCAGCTATGGAAGAGGTGGGCGGCATTGGGGACTCACCGAAATAACCCTCAGCAGTGACGTCTTTCCTGCGTTCTGCAAGCCGATCATGGTCACATCCATCTCCGTCGCCCTGTTGTTTCTGATATGTGAGCAATCGATTGCGACAGGAGAGACTGGCCGGCTCCCATCACCACTCACCAGAAGGTTCTGAGCAACCAGTCATAGACTTTCTTGAATAGCCCGGCCATGGTGGGTAATTGACGTGAGGTAATGCGATGACGGTAGTAGATGTGAACAGGATGAGAACGAATGAAATCGTCGGGATCCAAAGGAGTTATAGACAATGGCGTCGGCGTAGATGGGACTAGTCCACAGGTTGTCTGGTCCGGATATTGACAGCAGCAGCGCACGCAGAGCGGCGGGCAGGTCTCAGTCGGGAGAATACTTTTGCAGACAGGCGATATAACAGGTACGGAACACACAAAGAGCAGATAAGTGAGAAAAGAAAATTGAAATAAAAGTAGAATGTCTCGTATGACTCTGGCACACCCGTCGCGGGCTGACAATCTCGCAACAAGGTGGGAGATGCAGTTCTTGTGCGATATGGGTGGGATATGGGGTGGTTGAGGATAGGTAGTCCGTCCGAAGCCGACGCGGGGCTGTCTAGCTGTCTGTCTGCTGTATAGGTACTGAGATGCCGTGCGGGTGTGAAAGTGACCGAGTGGGTGACTTGACTGTGTGTATGTGTGTGTGTGTGTGTGTGTGTGTGAGTGTGAGCGACCGGGATTCCGTACGGGCCGCCGCTCGCCAAGGTGAGATGATGAATGACCTCTCTCTCTTTTCTGGAGGAAGTGTGGTCCGTGCTTCGAGCGGTGATAATCGACGGATCGACTTTGTTGACTGTAGTACACAAATTCGAGCGGCTAAGACTCGGGTTTCATTCGTTTCCCTCCCAGGGCAGTAGTAAACCGGGGTTGTTGATGGTGATCAGACTGCGAGCGTGCGAGGGCGGGTATCGATGAGCGAGAATAGTAGAGGTAGCAAGTGCCGTAGGGAGATGATCATCGGCGGGGGAGACAGACTGTAATGGGAAAGTCGCGAACTGGAACTGAAATGGGAACTGTGTGATACCCGCCCGTGATCACGGACGAGAGCGTCTGAAAGAGCCCTAACCGGAAAGTATCAATCAATGCTAGGGTCTCAAGAGACTAGCTCCGGGTGGGGGAGAGACTGGGGTTGACTTGACGGCGGCAGAGGCGGAGGCGGCAATAGACTGAATGAAGGTCGCACGAAGAAGAGAAGACGGTGTGTAAAAAGGGTCAAGTTTTGGGACAAGACAAGGTGACTGCTTTCCAAGTGTAGAGGTAGGATAGAGACTGAAGAGTCGAGCAAGCAAAGTAGTACCGGCGGGTCTTTCGTCTTGGGGGCGGATGGGAAAGGTGTCTAAGGTTGGATCGAACTGTTCCGCACCGATGCCCTAAGGTTGCCGCTGTGGGATGCTGACGCTGATTGATGGTGATGCTGGGATGGGATAGGATGGCAGATGGCAGGTCAGTCAACAGAGTCCAGTCTAGCCTGGTAAATTTGCCCCCGCCGTTCGGGTACTAAGTGTAGACGTAGGTATTCGTTCCTGGATAGGTAGACGCAAGATGTTATGTATGTTCCAGGCTGCTGCCGCTGCCGCCGCCGCCGCTGCTGCTGCTGCTGCTGCTGCTGCTGCTGGTTCGTCCGTCCCGCAATCAAGGACCGGGATGGAACTGGCTGGGATGGATGGATCTCGCTCCCCGTCAGGAACAATCAGATCAGGGCCTGCTCGGTAGCCGGATGGATCTGTCCACTGCTCTATTCTAGTCCCCTTTTCTCCTTCTCCAAAAGCTGTGTAATCCTTGGAGAACCGTTGTTTGTGCTCCTTGACGCTGGCTGGACGAGGAGAGTGTGCAGTGTGACTGTAGGTAGAGACCCTCCGCTTGCCGGATGTGTGTGTGTGTACGAGCAGGCAGTGAGTGATATGAGGCCGAGATGTCAAAGTCAGGGCAACTGAAGGGAAGTTTGCGAAAACCTTGAGAGAGACTGCAGTGGTGAAGACTTTTTGTCATATAGGTAGGTACCTCTAGTCTAGAGTAGTACTAGTGTAGCGACTGGAGTGGTAGACTAGACCTGAAGAGCTACAAGAGGAACCCTGAATGGAACAAGACGGGAAGGTGGTGTGGTGTAGGTAGTGTATTCTATAATGGTAGAGGCCGCCAACAGACGCAACAGCGGGGTAGTTGCATGCTTCTGATTGGCCTGTTGGGCTTCCAGGTTTCCCCACGCTTCAAGGCCCGCCCATGACGAAAGGAGCCCTTTCTCTGGATTTTGTCGACCTCACTCAGCCATTACAAGTCGAAAGCGACATCAATGTCAGTTGCCAAGGAGTGATTCTCCTGCGGTACACTGCCGCAGTACTATACTCGACTTACAGAACAGTAGGTAATGACTCGAACTGCTTTCCGTTCAGTTCTAAGGTCGGTCGAGATCATGGTGAAACCCGAGCAGAGTGGTCACCCAGGTCGGGCCATGAGCTCTTTTGCTGCTGATGATAATTACCACCGGAACGACTCAAAGTGTCCAAACCAAAGTCCACTTCTCATTCGGCCGGGAAAGGGACGAACCACCGGACTACCTAGGAAGGGGGGCTGGAAGCGAGGCGGGGCCAGAAAGCCATGAGGTTCCTAGGCCTCGAAGACGGCCGCCCATATGGCCACTCGGGGAAATGCAATCTTCGACCGGGCAGAAAAGCAAACATGGGCCGTGGGAATAAGCCAATATTTTGAGGAAAGGCTGAGAAGACTGACTGCCTTTCACCTCGTCGAGCGAGATGGAATAAAGGTCATGATTGCTTGGACCAATGAACAGTAACAGTCCCTTTGGTGTGGAGCTCAACCATGATGGGTCACAACGTCACGGCAAGCAACACTGGAGTTCCAACGAGAGGTCTGATATCAATAAGAAGTGCCTGAATGAACCACCTGTTGTGCACAATAATCTTGACATGTCCGGGATGGAACATGTTGAGGTTGCACCGCGTGCCCGTTGAATCATTCACATCTTTGTGTCTCTCTCACTCTCACTCGCACACAGCACGGGCAGGCACCACAGGGCACAGGCAACCAGGGGCACCCGGGCATTCGTGCCATTCACCTCCGTCATTCACAGGCTGATAGTATTCAGTGCGGCAGGCTCTCTGCACACGCCAGGCACCAAAGAGCCCCAAGCACCTCACTGGCCATCAGAACCCTGCTGGAACTTCCTCCTCCGGCCTAGCGTCATCCAAAGACACAAAATCTAACAGTGGGGCAGCAGTCCGATAAGCGATAAGCCCTAACAATTCGAGGAAAAAAAAATCTCATGCAGCGCTGGGCGGCGCATTCAATTCCAATTCCCGTGCCACGGCAGTTGTACGCGCTCGAAAAGTTGAAGGTGCCCGTCCACGCCTGCGACTGAAGGGACGGCAACAAGTCAACAACCCATCGATCTCCCCCCCGTCCTTCTTGTAGAGAGATCAATGCCCCGGCGCATACTATCTCTGACACCCACCGCCCAGATACCCAGCCGGTAGATTATGAAGGAATAGGAACCCAAGGAGCGCTTTGTTTACTTTGCTGCTGCTTAGAAAGCAGACAAAAAAGCCCATCCATATTTCTTTCATGTCATATTGATCCACACTGAAAACACCAACCCGCATATCCCGAGATACCCCAAGGACAGGACCCAGTCCTCCTCATACACACACACACACACACACACACACACACACACACACACACACACACACACACCACCCGCCACAATGGCTCCCCAACAACCACAGCAGCCTACCAGCCAGGACTGGGACGTCAAGTTCAACCAGGTCCGCCGCGAGAAGCTCTTCCGAGACCCCCCAACCGACCGCACCGCCTATCCCGCCCTCCAGGCCGCCGTCGACCCCCACATCGAGTCCTTCAACGCCCTCTTCCGCGACGATGGCAAGCCCTCCCTTCTCGACCACGCTCTGGCCGAGATTGGCACCAAGACATTCCTAGACGGCGATGAGCGCGCTGACCCCCAGGGCAAGAACAAGCTCACCATCCGCTACAAGAGCATCGAGTTGCAAAAGTCTCAGGTCCCGCCCACCAACCGCTGGGCCAAGAATCGCGAAATCTTCCCGGCCGAGTGCAGAGAACGACATGTCTCATACAGGGGCAAGCTGTCGGCCACCTTTGAGTATCGCATCAACGATGGCGAGCCTCACGAGTTTGTGCGCGAGCTCGGCCAGATGCCCATCATGGTCAAGGTAAGCCTTGTAACCCGAGATATTCACACAAAGTCAACAAACATCACATGTCTAACCATCTGATGGCCAAAAAAAACAGTCCAACAAGTGCCACCTCCAAAACAACTCCCCTGCCCAGCTGGTCGCAAGAAAGGAAGAGTCCGAAGAATTGGGCGGCTACTTCATCGTCAACGGTATCGAAAAGCTCATCCGCATGCTCCTCCTCAACCGCAGAAACTTCCCGCTCGCCATTGTCCGTCCCAGTTTCCAGAACAGAGGCGCCGCCTACACCCCGTACGGTATCATAATGCGATCCGTCCGCCCTGACGAGACCTCCCAGACCAACGTCCTCCACTACCTCAGCGACGGCAATGTCACCTTCCGCTTCTCGTGGAGAAAGAACGAGTATCTCATCCCCGTCATGATGATCATGAAGGCCCTCGTTGAGACAAACGATCGAGAAATCTTTGAGGGTCTCGTCGGCCCACCCCAGTCCAAGGGCGTCACCAACACCTTCTTGACCGACCGCGTCGAACTCCTTCTCCGCACCTACAAGAAATACGGCCTTTACAGCAAGACCCAGACTCGCGCGTACCTCGGCCAAAAGTTCCGCGTCGTTCTCGGCGTCCCCGACACCATGTCCGACTACGAGGTCGGCACTGAGTTTCTCCGCAAGATTGTCCTTGTCCATCTCGGCTGCCAGGACGTTACCGAGCAGCAGGATGCCGACAAGTTCAACATGCTGCTCTTCATGTGCCGCAAGCTGTACGCTCTTGTCGCTGGTGACTGCGCTGTCGACAACCCCGATGCTGTCCAGAACCAGGAGATTCTCCTCGGTGGTTTCCTCTACGGCCAGATCATCAAGGAGAGACTCGAGGAGCTGTTGACCGTTTCCTTCCGGGCCTCCCTTCGCGACTACCTCAGGAGGAACCCCACGGTATCTTTCCAGTCCGACACTTTCCTCAAGGACTTCCCCATCGCCATCTTTCGCAGGGCCAACGAGAACATTGGCCAATCGCTCGAGTACTTCTTGTCTACCGGCAACCTTGTCTCTCCCTCCGGTCTCGACCTGCAACAGGTTTCCGGCTTCACCGTCGTTGCCGAAAAGCTTAACTTCTTGCGTTTCATCAGTCACTTCCGCATGGTGCATCGTGGTTCCTTCTTCGCCCAGCTCAAGACGACAACAGTCCGTAAGCTTTTGCCCGAATCGTGGGGTTTCCTCTGCCCTGTCCACACTCCTGATGGTTCTCCTTGCGGTCTTCTCAACCATTTGGCCCACAAGTGCAAGATCATGACAGAGTCTGTGGACGCCTCTACCATCCCTCGTCTGGCTTTTGAGCTCGGCGTTGTCAACATCTCCTCGGCTGCCACCAGCGAGAGTGTGGTCGTTATGCTGGATGGCAGGATCATTGGTTGGTGTACCCCTGAGGAGTGCAAGTCCATCGCCGAGACTCTCCGCTACTGGAAGGTCAACGGCGAGAACGGCGTACCTCTTCAGCTCGAGATTGGCTACGTCCCTCCTTCCAACGGTGGTTCTTACCCCGGTCTCTACATGTCCTCTCGGCCCGCTCGTATGGTCCGTCCCGTCAAGTACCTCCCTCTGCAAAAGGAGGACTTTGTCGGTCCTCAGGAACAGCCCTATATGTCGATTGCCTGCACGGAGCAGGAGGTCATCCCCGGGGATTCTACCCACGTGGAGTTCGATCCTACTAACATCCTCTCCATCCTCGCTAACATGACTCCCTTCTCCGACTTCAACCAGTCTCCCCGTAACATGTACCAGTGTCAGATGGGTAAGCAAACCATGGGTACACCAGCGACGGCTCTTGCCCACCGTACGGACAACAAGATGTACCGTATCCAGACGGGTCAGACGCCTGTTGTCCGCGCACCTTTGCATAACACGTACGGTTTCGACAACTTCCCCAACGGCATGAACGCTGTCGTCGCTGTCATCTCGTACACCGGTTACGACATGGACGACGCCATGATTCTCAACAAGTCGGCACACGAGAGAGGATTTGGTCACGGCAGCATTTACAAGACCAAGAAGGTCAGTCTCAAGGACGACAGCAGGACACGCTCGGCCAAGAGTATCGTCAAGATGTTCGGCTTTGCGCCCAACAGCACCATCCGGGAGTCTACCCGCGACGTGCTCGACAACGACGGTCTCCCTCGCATCGGCCGTCTGCTCCGTGAGGGCGACGTCCTCTGTGCGTGGCACACCGTTTCCGCCGACTACAACGGCCAGCTCGTCAACCGCGACGGCGTCACGCACTACGAGCGGTACAAGGACTCGGAGGACGCCTTTGTAGAGGAAGTCCGCGTCATTGGCGCTGACAATGGCACCGAGCCCCTGCAGACCGTCTCCATCAAGTTGCGCATTCCCCGTTCCCCCGTCATTGGTGACAAGTTCTCGTCTCGTCACGGTCAAAAGGGTGTGCTCTCGCAAAAGTGGCCCGCCACCGACATGCCCTTCTCGGAAACCGGCATCCAGCCCGACATTATCATCAACCCTCACGCTTTCCCGTCGCGCATGACCATCGGCATGTTCGTCGAGTCGCTAGCCGGCAAGGCTGGCGCCCTGCACGGCCTCGCGCAGGACTCCACGCCCTTCAAGTTTGACGAGCAAAACACGGCGGGCGATTACTTTGGCCACCAGCTCATGAAGGCTGGCTACAACTACCACGGCAACGAGCCCCTCTACTCGGGTATCACGGGCGAGGAGTTCCAAGCGGATATTTATATTGGTGTCGTCTACTACCAGCGTCTGCGTCACATGGTTAACGACAAGTACCAAGTGCGTACCACTGGTCCCGTCGTGCCCACAACTGGTCAGCCCATCAAGGGTCGTAAGAAGGGTGGTGGTATCCGTGTCGGTGAAATGGAGCGCGATGCCCTTCTCGCTCACGGTACTTCGTTCCTCCTTCAGGACCGTCTACTCAACTGCTCGGATTACTCCAAGAGCTGGATGTGCCGTCAATGCGGCTCCTTCCTTTCCACACAACCCACCGTGTCACCATTCATTGGCAAGCGCAAGGCCGTCAGCACTGTTAGGTGCAGGAACTGCGCGGTCAGGCTGGACGATATGGAGGATGTCGATCTCATGCAGCTGGACGGAGAGATCTGGGAAGATGGCAGCGGTACCCAGTGGATCGGTGGAGAGAACACTACCGTGGTTGCGGTGCCGGGTGCGCTCAAGTATTTGGATGTGGAGCTGGCGGCCATGGGCATCAAGCTGAAGTATAAGGTAGATAAGAAGGATGAGATTAGGAGGGGACAGTTGGTAGGGAAGAAGGCGGGCGAGATGATGTTGACGGCTTAAGAGATAGAGAGTGAGTTCTCTGTATGGATGGGTTTGGGCAAAGGGTATAGAAAAGTTCCTATGTATGGGTTCATGTGTTTAGCAGCATCATGGGAGTATGTCAGGGTAGTGTAATTTGCAATGTTCGATTTTTTTTCTTCCTTTTTATTTTTATTTTTTTCTCTTTCATGTTTCGGTCATACCGGCATACATTTTCTTATTTCCCATGGCATCGTGAAACCATGAAGGGGGTCCGGCATGTGGTTGGATTTCACTTCTTTCGCAAGTGAGCTGAATAAATGACAAATGCAAACTAGACGGTAGGACAGATGAACACAAGGGCGGGAGACGACACCAGGGCGCAAGACTGTGTTTAACACGATCGGATAGCTGCCGTGACCCCTTACTGAGTGGTATGCGTGTTGATGGTGGTGCTTCTGAAAGTTATATATGGGATTTGTGTCGGGGATGGCAGCATAGTGGAAATGTTGGTTGTCCTCGAGGGAAGAACTCGATATTATGAAGGTCTTTAGGACACTTCAAGTTCACTTTGTTACCATGATCAGGTGAGACACTCCAACAAAAAATCACACTATATCTGAAATGAATACAATGTTGATACGAACGGTTACCGCCATTGACCTGATGGAAGCAATGTCAGTACCGATGTCGGGTTTCACCTTTTTCTCTGATGCCCGACTTCCGACCACGGCATCCAGATCCCCCAATCTTTCAGTTTGCCAGACGTGTGCCTTCCCCGTGTCAACCAGTGTGCAAAATTCATCCTGTACCTTCCACTCTAGTCCGTCTCACTCTGCGTGCGCTTTCCTGAGGAAGTTCCTCGTCCTTTCCGTTCCATATCGTCACTACTGATCACATTCGGCTTGGCTGGCTTTGAGTCGTTTCCACCCTGGGCAGTATCGGACTTTGCCGTTATCTGACATCTTCCGTCAGGGTCTGACTGGCGATCGCAAGCCACCTTGCTTCGTCTCGCTGTCTTGGTGTTTTGGGTTGAGTAGAGGTACCTTGGTTGCCTACTGTGGACGATAATCTGTACTTTGTCATCACCGGTACGTACTAAGTCAGGGAGGGCATGTTTGACAAACAGAAAAGCCACTGTCCACCGTGATCGGAACAGCAATCACTCACTCAATTTTGTACTTCAAGATTCGTATGCTGCTTCTGTTTCTTTTGTTCCGGATTCCGAAGTTCTTCTCTTCTCTTTTCTTTTCTTTTCTTCTAACCCGCCCATGTCGCCAACTTATTCCGAACAGCATTTACTTGCACCACGTCCAAATCTTTGCCACAGTTTCCGACCATCAACACTCCTTTCTGACTCGGGGCATCTAAGGACTTGGTCAATGACTTGTTCGACACCCACGTACTTTTCCTAATCACAGCTCATTACCGCCTTGGTTACATCCCATCCCTCTCCGGTCTCTTCCACCCACCCGCAACGCGCGTTACCTCGCCCACATCTTTCTCGACCAATCTCCTTCTTGCTCAGCCTTTCGCACGCTTCATCGGCTCTTCTCCGAGCAAAGACTACGTCTCAATCATTGCGACAACCGAGATTGACACTACTTCCACAGTGCGATTATGCCAATAGCACGCTTTCGGTTACCACTCGTCCTGCTATCTCTCGCTGTGTTCGCCGCACACTCCGTTCTCGCACAATATGGCGCGTACGACTACGGCTTTGACGCAGCAAAGCTCATAAAGCGCCAACTCGCTTCGCAAGAACCGGTGCCGGTAGTCACGGGAGCAGAGGGTGGGGAGAAAATCCGTCTGCGGCAGGAAATCCGCCAGCTCGAGCAGGACAAAGAGCTATGGACGCTCTATATCCTGGGGCTCAGTCTGATGCAGTTCACCGACCAGTCATCGCCGGTGTCGTGGTACGGGATTACTGGTACTTATGTTACACCTGAGGTTCCCCCCTCTCCATTCTTCTCTCTGTCTACTGACACGCTACACATGTGCTTTCTGTCATGCTAACCAACAACGTCAACCAGGGATACACGGCATACCTCACCAAACCTGGGGCGGGGTGACCCCAACTCCCGGAAATGAGGAAACAGGATATTGTACTCACTCCTCGATCCTCTTCCCGACATGGCATCGCCCTTATCTTGCCCTCTACGAGGTTCGTCTCTCTCTGTCCCTGAGATCATGACGACTGCTGACCCAAGCTTCGTCACAGCAAGTACTGTACAACCTGATCCAGAACATTGCCAAATGGTGGCCCGAAGGCGAACCACGAAACCGATACCAGGCGGCTGCTCTCCGGTTCCGCATACCCTACTGGGATTGGGCTTCCAGCCCGCCTTCTGGACAGAGCGTTCTACCTCTGAGCGTTGGTGGGAGTCCGTACACGGATGTGAATGGCCCAAATGGCGTGCAGAGAATTGCCAATCCCTTGTTCAGTTACTCCTTCAAGCCGCTGAATGCTACTGCCTTTCTTCAGGATCCGGTGAGTGCATGTCACCTTTGGCAATTTGACCTCCGCTGACAACTGGTGTGCTACAGTGGGATATATGGACAGCTACTCTCAGAAGCCCGACTACCAGCGATAACAAGGCGCAATCCAACAACTCTCTTGTGGCTATAAACTTTGACCAGAATCTCGACTCCCTCGGCCAACGTCTCTACATTCTTTTCTCCAAATATGGCAACTACAGCACCTTTAGCAACAACGCCTGGATTCCCTACATAAATAATGGCTCCTTCGACTCCCTTGAAGCCATCCACGACACTGTACACAACCTTGCCGGCGGCGGCGGGCTAGGCCAACCCAACGCTCAAGGCGGTCACATGGCCTACATTCCATACTCCTCCTTTGACCCCATTTTCTTCCTTCACCACGCCATGGTCGACCGTATCTTTGCCATATGGCAGTCCCTGTATCCAAGCAGCTACGTCACCCCCATGCAAGCCTATATCGCATCCTACACCACCTCCCGAGGCGAGTTCCAAAATGCAGCCACCCCTTTGACACCATTTTACTTTAACACGAACGGCACGTTTTGGACGTCGGACATGGTCCGCGATCATACGAGGTTTGGGTACACCTACCCCGAACTGGCTGGAGTGTCGGGTAGTGTACCGAACAGCCAGAGCCGAGCGCTGTCCAGGAGGGCAAAGGGAAGAGTAATGGCAGCGATCAATCGCCTTTACGGTCCATCTACTCCCTCGAGTCTCTACCGCAAGGAACTGCGAGCCGGAAGACTGGGTCCAGGGAAAAAAGTCCCCGGCGATCTACCTGCCGGAAGGGTCTTTAGCGGTAATGGGCAATACAGGGAGTGGATAGCCAATGTGAGGGTGAAAAAACAAGCCTTGGATGGGCCGTTCTTCATTCACCTGTTCTTTGGGGAAGCACCAAAGGACACAAAGGAGTGGGCGTCGGCAAGGAATCATGTCGGGTCGATGGGGGTTTTTGCGTCGGATGAGCGGTATGGGGAGAGTAAGATGGATGGGATGGATGAACTTATGGTGTCGGGAACGGTGCCGTTGACCAAGGCGCTGGTTGACAAGGTGATGGGGATGGGGAGATTCGGTGTTGGCGGTGGTGTCAAGGGCGTTGCTGCAGGGACTGGAGGCAGGAGTGTCGGTGGTCGTTTTGTGGGCTTCGAAGGTGACGTTGGCAATGGCTTCAGGGGTGAAGGAGAAAGATATGGAGAAGAGGGAGATTGGGGAGGACACGAGGAGGAGGTATTGAAGAGCCTGGACCCCAGGGATGTTGAACCTTTTCTGAGGAGAAACCTGGTGGTGAATATCGTCAAGGTGGATGGAAAGGTGGTGGTGCATGGGAGTTATGTGGAGGGTTTGGGGATTCATGTGGTTAGTTCTAGGGTGAGGGCGGCGCGAGTAGAGGAGGAGTTACCTGCTTGGGGCCAAGCGGAGGGTGGGTTTAGTGTTGTCTGAGGTACAATCATGTCAGGTGACGAAACTTGTAGTTGTTATATATTGTAATGCTGGCGATGGAGGATAAGAGGACAACTTTTTGTTAGAATATGGGGGATGATAGTGGCCCTATAGGGTGTAATAGTAGCTGGAGGTTAATGACATGGTATGATGATTCAGTGGAGGCCCGCTAGAAGTATCTGAGAGCAGACAGTGTATGAGTATGTAATCTGCGTGCGTACTGTCAGAATGGCAAATTGGACTTGTCCGCGTTCTTCGTCACTGTTCCTCTGCAGTTGCTTGGTGTAGCCTGATGGATGCCACCAGAACACTCGACGATTTCTCGACAATGCCATGAGCAAAACAGTATAGTATAGCCAGGTAACTTGTAGCTTCCACTAGACATAGAGCCTGTGAAGGCGGTGAGGGCAGGTAGTCTGACTTGTTCACATACAAGTTATCTGGCCGGATGTTTGGCTGAATGGACGAGATAGCTGGCCGATGATGAGGCGAACTCGTAGGAGGTAGGGAGGAGTAATCTAGGTCCCAAAGTACCTGGGCCTTTGGGAGTGAAGCTCTAGAGAGTCAAACGTTGGAAACTTTGTGAGGCAACCAACGTAACGGATACCTTCCGGATTTAGTTCAGTGGTCTGCAGGGTAGGGGTAGTCAACTTACATGTACTGTGCTGTTAGGAAGCTTATTTATGTAGGTAGGTAGGTAGGTAGGTAGGTAGGTAGGTAGGTAGGTAGGTAGGTAGATACACTCCGAGGTTCCTCGATATTGGATACGATAGATGTCTGATATGTTGATGTTTCTCTCCAAGCAGCGCTCACCGGTTAGCATGGAGTTTGGTAAGTACAAGGCACATAAGAGAGGGGAGACGGCACTGACTGAGGAGTCTGTTTACCACATACACTGCCTCAATGAAGGAGGGGGGGAAAAACCCGGGACTAGAGCATATAGACTCGGGCAGCGAGTTGGGAATCTGAGCGGTGAAGTGACTGGCCCGGAGAGAGGTATTGGACAGACTTAATTCGCCTTGTTTCGCCTTGTTTCGCCTTGTTGTGCTACTGCTACTGGCGGGTGTAAAATCAGGTGTGCAGTACCTCTACTCCGTTCGCTTGTCGCTGATACTTCTTGAGTAGGTACGTACGTCGCTAGGTAGGTACGCTGGCTAGTGCTTGAATCTGACAGAGGTAGGTATACGAAAGTGTTGGTACCATGATCGTCAACCGCGGTCGGAAAGACGGAAAGTCCAAGACATGAGAAAAAAGAGAGGCTAAGTAAGGTGGGCCCTAAGGTTGCTCGGAGCTGAGGCATCCAGCGACACCAGACCTCCATCTCCAGCCTGATACCAGGTTGGTAACGCATGCTAAGTAAGTTGCTGTGCCGCTGCGAGACTCCAAAGCCAAGTCAACCGGTCAAAATCGGCGGTGTGATTTTCCATCATGATCAGGAACAGCGCTTGAACACCATGATTGAATCTAATGGAGAAAAGAAGGCGAGCATCGTTGACAGGCAAGAAACGGGTTCCCACTCAGGTGTCGAGAGGCATCCAGTGTTTACCTTCACCCACTCACTGCAGGCTGTGATAATGAAGCGACGATCACAACAGAAAAGACAGGGGACAGTGAGGGAAAACAGAACTGTTTCGAAGCATGCATGGGATGATACGCACTGGAGAGAGGGTGGGTTACAACGAAATCCCCCCCTCCAAAACTTGGAGCCGGAGAGGCCTAGGTGTGGAGACTGAAGCCCAAAAGAGAACGTGATGCGACGACAGTCTACCGCTTTTGGAAATTGAATGTGCATTATTTGGAAGTTGGGGGGCCGTCGTTATGTGCTTGTGAGCTGAAGATGTGAAGATCTCTTTTTGCTTTCGCCGACTCTTGTTGCTGGTCGAAGATACCTACCTAGCGCGTTTTATAATCTGCTTCTCGTTGTCATAGTCGTCGTTACGTCTTGCCCGTATCAGCTGTCCACACCATCAACTTCAACAATTTTTGTGTTGAGGTCTGAGCAGTGGAAATAGGTGATGACGAGTGTGTGCTTGGTGATGAATTTTGGCTTGTTGTGGTGTGGAAAAAGTGCGAGTGTCTTTCGGCCGTCCCCAGCCTGGCTGCTGTGCCACATGTGTGCATTCCCACAATGATCAGCACCGACCGGCCTCTGAGAGCGGCCCAAATTACCAAACTTTATCATCGCTGCCAGTTCGTTGCTGATTGTCTTTTGGGCGTATCAGCACTGGAACCGGGGAGTGTCCCGCCTCTACCGTAAAAGAAAGCCTTCTTGTATGATATCACTGGTTCGGCGTTGGGAAAACCCGTCAAGGTCTCACAAGCCCCGCCAGTCCACACCATCATGATTACCTCTACCTGTAGGGATTCTTCTTCCTTGTGGGATAGTCACCTACGAGCGCCCGCTATTGAGACGCCCGATAAGCCGTCTCCGTCAGCAAATGGCGAATGAGAACAAGGTCTTGGACAGTTCATGAAGGAGGGTTCGAGAGGTCAGGTAAGGTACCCGAAGCCCCAAACCATCGACTCATATCATATCTGCATAAGTCAACCAGCAAATGAGAGCTCGACTCGCATCCAAGACTTCGAATGGCCTCTGAGAATATCACGAACTTGGAAAAGACCAATTCTGAATGAACAATTAGCTTCATTGCGATTTCCTTAGTGTGTCCCGACAGTCTACACCACAGTCGGCACACTTTCCTTGTTTTGCTTCTTGTGCTGTTCTTTTTACCCTCTTCACGGCCTGGCCTCAGCCTTTCCCCTCTCCGGCTGCTCAACTTTCAATCAGATCAAAGTTCCAAGTGGCTTAGCCTAGTACTAGTCACACTGGGCATCTGAAACTGGCCTTTGAAAGGCCTCTGAATTGCTTCAATCCAATCGGTCAAGCAGACTTACACACGAAACCGCAATACCACATACAGAAATTCTACGAATGTGCTTTGCCACGATGCTCATGCGGAAAGGCTCAACGGGCAGATTAACTTTACCGCCTTTTTGAGCTGTAATGCAACTCCAAACACTTTGATGTCAGGACGCATGAGGCGGCTCCTTCGAGGCCCGGTAAGAGTCTCGTCCACGTCCGCCGCGTCAAACGCCCTGTAGAGAAAACCCAACCCCCGTCGCCTGGCGCCCGTTTTCCAGATCGTCGGCGGACAAAATCTTTGTGAGGCATGACGAGATTCGTGATCGATTCGTCATTTAGGGACACTTACACGTGTTGTCAGTGTCAGTAAAAAACGGTAGCAGTAACGCCGCCCGCCGAACCGATCAGACTCTGTGCTTTGTCGCCATGATACGTCGATGCGACCTACTCAGTTGCGCAAGTTGCCCTCCCGGGAGCGAAGCCTGGTGGTCATGAAACGTCAAAGGTGACATTGGCATACTTCTAGAAGCCGAATTTCGAAGGCGTGAACCTATAAGCCGGCCGTGGTAAGATTGGCGATTGTAGGGATCAACATCTTGGAACTTTTGCTTCAGCTACCCATGGGTCAATCTGCTGGCCAGTCAGCTACCAGGAACCAGTGACGATGCGCTGTAAGTTTGATAGCTACATGTGTGTAAGTGATAGCGGTGCGTCACTGCAACCCTGCAAAGACACCCCAGTATGCCTGCTAGCCGCCCTTGTTCGGACTTACGCAACTTCTTGAACAGACGACAACGGCAAGGTTACCGAAGACGACAAGGGATGTGGACGTGCCGGGAAAGAGGCTTGGTGACTATCACCTAGAGTACTGTACGCAGTCAAAAATGACAGTGGGTTTTCTCCGCATATCCCCTCCTTGCAGATCCACTCCTTGCGATGCCGCAAGTTGTAAAGGGCCTTGAAGCCTCGATAACAATGAAGGTTGATTCCAAGAGTGAATAGAGGCCCTTAGGCGCAGCCCATTCAAAGCTGGCGGCGACGAGGGCGGCTTGACCAAGGCCCTACGAAAGGTAACTGGACGGCATTTGGCCGGCAGGCTTACTGGCCCTCTTTGCTTTTTCCTTCTTCAAGACCCGTTCATCATGTGAGACATTGTGGCTCTGCAGCAAGCAGCAGGCATGGCTTAGCGACGACATGTCGTGTAAGTTTCGACAGCTTCAATCAAGCTTTTCAGGACGTCCAGTCTTCGTCCAAACCTGAAGCCGGAGTTTGACCCATCCTCATGCTCAGAAGCGCAACTGCTCGTAAGCATCTGAGTCTCATGACTGCTGCGCCATGTTATATGAACAGAAGGGAAAGGAACTCGGAACGCAACAATCATTCTGAGTGGACGTCCGACCCAGGCACCGGTATGGAAGTGAGTGCTTCGAGGTGGTTCAAGGGCGGTGAAGTTGCTCAGTCCAACCTGACCTCGACTTCACTGCTCCTCTTCTGCCTGCCGAACTACAGCGGTGGGTGCGCCGTGGTTGTCATGATTGGGCTTTCTTGTATGCTTGCGCAAGGCACGCAGATGGGTAATTGGAGCTACGCAATGCTAACGTACGTGGCACCTAGAGCATGCCACGCAGGTACAGAAGCTGGAGAAGTGGGCACCAGCTACCCGAAGAGCCTGTCAGACTCTGTGGAAAATGGTGATGGGGAATTTGGGTAAGACCGACGCACTCTTGAAGAATACGTAGGTGTTGGGGTGGGGGGAATTTGTCTGCAGCAGCAAGTCGTGTATTGCGTTCGATGAGCTTGAGGCCTCATACTCTTCATGCCTCTTCGTATTTGTCCTGATGTTGTAAGCTAGACCTGCGGCCATGGTGAAAAAGAAGATCATTGCCAACCACAACCCCTCCTCCCCCCGAACCCCCTGGCGGTACGTACCGCAATTCTCGGTCAAGATAAGCCACTCATTGGAAGGGGGTGCAACCCCAAAGTAAACAAGACTGACCAATGGGAAAGGAGACGGCAGACCGAGACAGGAGACATGATCAAGGTATGACTTGGGGCATAGCCATCCCGATTTCCATCCAGCCTTTGCAGAGGACTTGGGAGGAGTTTGAGAAAGAGCCTCCTTTCCCACAAGGGCTTCGACGAAAGGGTACCAGCGCTGTTTTAAGGCACAGTCTCTCGTGAGACATCCCAACTTGACCCCCGCGCCCTTCTCCTCTTTCATTCCACCATCCCGAGCCGGATACAGTAAAAGACTGCATTCTCTCCGGAACTGCATGCTCAATTCTGTCACACCGAAACTCCCTGATCTTCTGATTGCTTCGTTGTACCTCCTAGTTGCCTCCTCACCTCGGCCTCGTCGGCTCCGATTGCACCAACCTACAGATAACGGCACATCCTTGGACACTGCAGAACTGCCCTGGCCCATAAAGGAGGCATGACTATGGCGGATCGTCCTTTCCACCGCCGTGTCTTCAATGGAAGTGCCGACTTCCAGAGGGATGATTGTCCAGGTCCCTGTCATCCCGAGGAGCTCCTGAACCGTCAGCCGTCTTACCCAGAGGTTGGACAAGTCATCGAGAATATCAGCCAATATCCCTTCGAGATACGGGATGAAACCGAGCCTCTCTTTAGCCTCGACCAAAGTTCTTCCGGTACTAGAGATATTACCGAAGAATTCTTTGACTTCGACCTGTGGAGTAGACAAGATGAGGTCACTGTCACGACCGAGACCTCCTTCGAAAAAGACTCTTTGCTTCAATCGGCTCCGTCCGCAACACAAGACCAGGATGCTAGGATAGCCTTGGATCATGAATCCGACACGACAGAAGGCACTGTCATTGCCGCTGCCTCCAGTCCCCTTGTCAACCCTTTCGGCAGTCAGCCAACTCGCGGCGAAAATCTCGACCCTCAACTGTATCCAACGTCTGAAGACATCGATATCCATTTATCCGATCCCGACGGTCAAGATATAGATGAAGCCCAGTCCCCATCCAGACATCGACTCGGAAAGCAAGCTGCTAAGCGCGAGCGCATTCTCCCAAACCCTGAAGAGACAGCGCGCACCCGGTTGATCAAAGCGTGCCTCTCTTGCAAAATTCAGAAGACCAGGGTAAGTTAATCCGATCCCGAATATCCTATTTCTTGACGCCTTTGCTGACGATGATAAAAGTGTGGGCCTGAAGATCCCTGTCCAGGCTGTGTCGACTTCAGTAAAAAAGTCGGAAACCCTGTTACTGTGTGCATACGGGCGATTTTGACCACGATCAGGACGAAGGCTGGTAGGTAGCCCAGAAGAAATCATACCAGATGGAAATAGCTAACCTTGTCGAAGATTGGCCACTGACAAACCAAGTTTTGCGTCAGCCGACACGCAAACAGGCCTCGGGCAATGAACAACGTACTGCGCTCCTCATCTCCCGCCGCACCAACGCCGGCAACGCAGGACTGTTGGTTCACGGTTGCGAGTTCATCGAACTGGGGTCAGACCTTTGTTGGTATCATATGATAGGCATTGCTCCTGATGAGGGTCCCAGTGACAAGGATCTTTATGACTGGGGCAAACGTGACGTGGAGGTCCATGCCGACACCGTGGAAAGTTTCCCGAATTGTCTTGAGAAGTTCCATTTGCTCTATGAGAAGATGTTTCATCAACGTTACGTTGCTAACGTCAAAGGTAAGCCTCAAAGCCTCGATTCTCTTGCAACACGTCGACTAACGTGATTTACACAGACTCTGATCAGACCAGGCCTGGTAAATTTCACAGACTGATGGACAACGCGCAGCATGTGGCGTGTCTGGCAAAGATCTGGGCCGCCGAGCAATTCTCTGTGGTTGGAGTACCCTCGGGTGCCGACGCCGAACCAGTGTCGGTTTTCCTGCAGCAGCGTGCTGGGAAAATGATAGGACCAATCGAAGGGCAGATCCTGGAGCAGCTCAAGGCTTTCACGAACCCAAAAGAGACCAAGATCACAACTGACCTCGGGTCCGCTATGGGTTCAGCGCTTGTCATTGCTGTCTGGACTGCGCTGTGGCAAATGATGCTGACATACCGTAGCGTGCTGAAACGGACGCTGCCTGGCACTGGTTAGTCTAGCCCATCCATTTTTCCACCCGCCAAGATGCTAACATGACTGGCAATAGCATTCCATGAGGAGACCAATGAGCTTTTCCAGAGTATGGTTACGATATACTCAATGCTCTTCCGTACGGCAGAGGTGCTCAGAACAGTGGAAAAGGCGATCGACAATCCAGATGCATTCGACGATGATCAAGTCAGAGAAGCCTTTCGGGAAGCTTGGGGGACGCGTCTTGGTTTCTGTAAGCGAAGAATCAGCGTTTCTACCCCTTTTGACACTCCTGGATTGACATCTCAGTAGATCGCGAAGTGGCCATCGGGTCAGTCTCCAACAGTCAAGACGTGCTTCTAACAACGCACGTCGTAAACTGGGAAGGGTTGGTCTCAAACCGGCGCGAAACGAAACCAATCTGTAAAGGGAAAGTGTGCAAGAAGAAGCGAGCTTCAGGCCATAAGCAAAAGACAAAGTAAGACTGGTACATCAGGGCCTGATTCCACAGGCATTTGTTACTGAACGAGGGGCATGATAGAATGCCAATGGCTGACAAAAGTGAAACATCATCGGTATGGCATTTTGGCATAATGGACATAGAGATAGAGAGAGAAATGCTAATCGCTCTTGACAGCGTCATAGTAAACTTACCACATCAAGGAAGCGTTGTGATGTCTATATTGACCTTTTTCCCGAAATCTTGCTCTCTTTGCGTGTCGAATTGTTCGAATTGGGATATCAGGTTTCCAGTGTCAATACCTCGAAGAGCCTTTTCGGGAATATGGAGGTTGAGGTGAACTCGAAAACATTGGTTATCGTCGGACTGTTCCACGGTCGATCTAAATCTGGCACAAGAATGATCAGGACACTATCAAACAATTGTTTAATCCAATCTGCAACTTACTGAACCTTTGCACCAAGCTGATGAGCATCTTGGACCGTTGGTGCCAGTTTCGCGAGTATGGCAGCTACGGCTCCAATGTAGCCTGCCCAAAACACAGCGTCAGGGTTGACAGTATCGGCCAAGGCCCGCAAGTTGTTCAACAGCTGTTCATCCGCCGGAGTGACGCCACTGCCCCATCTCGCACAAATTGTCAAAGCCACTACAGCCCGGGCCGCGTGCGATAGACCAGGACAATCCGGGTACTCCGTGATGGCGCTGTGCAAAGCGGCAGAGGCGTGGTCGAGGGCATCAACGCCGGTGTCAGACCAAACCTTGCTCGCGAACAGGCGGCCAAGACCAAGACCAAAGACCGTTTTTGGGCTGCTATAGTCCGCTGGCAGAGCTGATGACAGTATATCCACGATGCTTTGGAGTGATGCGTCCGCTTGGAGACAATCCAAAGGATCGCTCTCGCGAATCTCCTGGGGCAGCCTGACCATGAGCGCACCCTCTCTGTTTCCTCCGGCACAAAACGTGACCGATCGTATGCGTGGAACGGCCGAAAGGAGAGCCTCAACGACCGTGACAATGGCAGGAAACTGGGCTCGGCGGCGCTTGGACATCCCGACGATCTTCTTCTTGAACTTGGTGTTCACTTCGAGCATATGACTGGTCTTGGCAAAGAATTCGCCCGTGACTTTGTAGGAGCCTATTGCTGGAATGGGGTATGGGGAGATAGGATCGTTGTGCATGAGCATGCTGCCGTAGCCTCGGAATCCACCTCCGCAGAGATAGATATCGATGCCTTGTGTGTCCTTGGACTCGGCCGCAAGGGTAGGGAAGGTCTCGCAAAGCCTGGAAAAAGCCAGCTTCATACCTTGGTTGAGCTTCGAAACCTCGTTGGTCTTGAAGTCAGCATCATCGTGCTCAAGGATCTTGATCAAGCGAGCAGCACCAAAAGGCAAACTCTTGCCGACCTGTGCTGCGTGGATGTGATAGTCGGCATCTTGACCGGTGGTGTCCAGATAAGTCATCTGGACACTGCCACCGCCAAGGTCAAGGAAGAGACCCTTGGGGCGAGCAAAGGCAGATCTGGCACCCAGTGAGCCAAACAGGGTCTCAACTTGGGGGTCCAGAATCTTGATAGCAAGTCCAGGGACCTCGGTCTCGATGGTCTGTAGCAGTACAGCAGCATTGCCCGCTTTCCGCATGGCCTCTGTAGCAAAGACGGTGACATGATCGGGGGGTACGCCGTAATCGTTGACAGCAATGGCATGGAACCGGGCCAGGGTCTGAGACACAAGGGCGATGGTTTCGTTGGGGAAAAGCGGGGGGCCACCAGATGAGGACTCGCTCAAGGCATCGAAGAGGGAGATGGCAGCTCGCTCCTGGTAAAGACACTTGAGCAAGCGAGTCTGTGGCGGGGAGAGGTCGGAAATGGAGAACCGGATGCCATTACTTTGAGGGGGAAAAAGAGGAAATTAGGATATGGTAGGTCAACAGGAGGGGGGAAAGTGCAAAGATGCTAAGTAGGGTAACTTACCTGCCCATATCAACCAAGGCATAGAGGTGGTTCGAGTCGGCGGGGTCCCAGCGAGGCCATACCTTGTCGAGATTGTCCAGCGTAACCAAGTTGACGGATTCTGTTGATGCCATGATTTGGGTAATCTGCGGAGCCGAGAAGTCACTCCAGTCGGAAATTGAAAGCCAAAGGAAGAAAAGGAAGGAAAGTTCAAAGATCATATGAAGGAACTGAGGCCGATGATGCCCAATGTTGCTAGTTAAACGACCGGGAGCTCCACACTGTTGTGGTCTGGCCAATCATACAAGCTGAATTCCTCTGTGTAGTTCACTCAAACTTGGAAGGACCTGGAGCTACACTGGCTGTTCCTGCCCAGCTCAGCTGGTGTACCTAAAGTGCCTAGGTAGGTACCTCTAGCAGCACTGTCGGGGAACGCGAAGAGTAAGAACCAGCTCAAGAAGGTATGTAACCAGCCCGGGCGGAATTTGCTTCAATCGTTGGGTGGGTATCAATAATGAAGGGAGAAAGGCGCAGGGACGAACTGTTTGCGCCGCAATACTGAAGTTATTGGAGCTGTTTTGAACAAGACTGGAACTGTTCGGAACCTGGACTGGACTGGACTCTCCAAGCCCCCAGTCATGACCCCACTTTCTGTCCAGACCCCGTTCTTGAGCTCTTATCGTGGCTGTTAAGGGTCTAGGCATAATCATAACCGGAAAGGTAGGATCTCTAGCAGGGCTGTTCAATGTGCCAGGCGCAATGCCATCGTCATCATGGCTTTGAGTTTACATCTTTAATGTCAATAAGAGCCTGAGGCATGATGGTTTCAGTCACTTGAACTTTTCGGACACAGATGAAGTCCGAATTAGTTTCATCCTGAGCTTCATCAACGAGTTCTTCATGATTTTTTAAAATTTTTGCCATATATGACTGAGGAACGGTCCAAGTCCCAGGCAAGAAGAACAGTATCAACAGACATTTCTTTGAAGAACGCGAAAGGTCCGCCGCGTCATTGGCTGTAGTGTACGCGCATCCGTGCATTGCCCACTGCATCCAACCCCACCATTTCAATCGCCCGCTCTTCTCATCATCATCATCATCATCATCATCATCATCATCGACAGGCGATCGGGTGTTCGTTTGTTGATGAGATGCCGCATCTTCTGATCGTAACGCCACGAACGCTCTCAAACTTTCTCAGGCACGATTGTGAGGCGACAATTGATCTCTTGACAGGGGAACCAGACGGCAGGAAGTTGAGTAAGGCCGACGTGCAGCTGCAACTTCTCCCTCCCGTCTCTCTCGCAGATTGGCCGTCACTTGCTCAGTCCCTTCCTCCCTTTAGCTATTCCATCTCCCAGGTGGATGAGTACTAGTAGAGGTAATTTGGCAAATCCGTCCAAAATCCAAAAAAGTGGATGACAGCAGAAACTATGTAAATCGGCATCGTAAAGAAAGAAACCCTGTCACCGGCGGCGGCAGTGCTCACATGAGGTTACAGTACACTACACTAGGGACTTTATTTTAGCGCTGCAGATTACATCACTGCACTGGCCGTGGTGACACTGGGGAGTGAGTCCAGGGTGACCGCTGAGGTTCCTGAGTCTTTCGCTCTGTGTCGCCCATTTTGGGAACAACAGTGACAACACTGCGTGGACGCGTCCGAGATGGTCGGTTGTTTTTGTGGGTGGCCCAATCACAAGTCGCCGCTAACACATTGGGATCGCGTCCAGGACGCGTTGATTGAACGGTCCAGTCCCGAGGCGGCCGATTACTGGTTCTTCCCGCCATGCCCATGATGATTCCGCGGACGGCCGGCCTCGCTGCTGTTGTTATGCCTGTTGCTGCTGCCTTCGCTTCCAGATTGGATCCCATGTTCAATCTTTCGATGTTGTTGTTATTGTTGATGTTGTGATGCTGTGATGTGGTTGTTGTCGTCGAAGCTGGGTTACACTTGTGAAGCGGCGGCCTCCATCTCTCCACATCAAACTCCACGCCGCCATGAACTCCACTTGTGCGGGCTGCTTCAAGTGTCAAAATAAGAGCCGGCTTCCGCGCCGCGACAGGTGGACAACGGACCCTTGAGTTGTTGTTGTATACACACAATTGGGTCGTTGTTGTCGTTGTTGTTGTTGTTGTTGTTGTCGTCGTCGCGTTGATGTTGATTCACCACTGGCTGATCTAGTGGTCTGTATATTTATATATAGAAATAGATATAGATGTAGATATATATGTTGACATGATGTGGTTGTCAAAAGACATGATGGGAGGAGATGTCATGATCGAGAGTGCCCAAGACTGTTGACAAAAGGTGAGATATCCAGCGGGCAATCCATCTCTGGCTGATCTGATTCCGAGGCGGCTGAGTGATGAAGCTACTGTACGACCTTGCCTTGTACCTACATTATACTTACCTCTACCTACATACATGGCACATCCATTCCCACTTTTGACGGACCCTTACCCTTACCTGCCCACTTCGCTATCGCATATCGAGTTCCATCCGTGCCTGCAACCACTTTGTCCTCCCCCTCTCAACGAACTTGCGGCTCTCTTTTTTGCGACTGCACCTCTTTGCGACTCGCTCGATTACAAGTGCGCGCATCTGTCGCATTGCCCACAAACCCCGGCGTTTGGGTCGCATCATTCATCCGATTCCTTCCATCTCTCAAGACAGAAACTGCAAAGTGGAAGTTGGCATCGAAACCAAGAGGGACGGCCGCGCGCGCACTTGCGACTGAGACCTTCCGCTCACTTGATTCGACCCTCTCTCACTCACATCCCGTCCGACACTCGCTCTTTCCACAAAACAACACTGACGGCCACAACTAAACACCTCACTCCAATAATTGAACAGCAACAACAACCAACACCTAATTTCCCCCAACCATCCAACTTCAACAGTCCGAGTCCCTTACAGACGCTACGACAATACTTCATACAACTGAAGGCGATAACGACTCAAGCCACGCCGACCACGCCAACCCGACCACACTAGGCCGATCACGACCACGACCACGACTGGACTGGACTGGACCGCATCGTGTTTCACCATAACAATTGGCACAGTACGACACCCATCTTCTCTACTTACTTTTGCCTTTCACTTACCCATCCATCGATCCTTTTGCTTTTTTCCTACTTGTACACGTTGGTTCAGTTCCTTTAATTCCGCCGATTCGGCCTCTCTGCCTGCTTGCCTGCCGCACCCCAGCTATCCATCCCCATTTGGTCCGCCATTTCAACTCTTTCAGTTGGTATCGCATCGCATCGCATCGCATCGCATCGCATCGCATCGCATCGCATCTACCTACTACGATACCTTGACGGCCAGGTCGTCGCGTCGCGTAACATCAAACAAAGACCGACCGACCGACCGACCGCCTGCCAGCCCGCCTTTGCGACAAAGAGCCGACGGCTTGCGCCGAGTATCAACTGCGGCGCCCACCTTTCTGGGATCTTCCAGTCCTCCGTTCCTTGTTTGCTTGCCCTTCCCTTGCTTGGTACCTTTTCACCACTCATTTGGCGACCACATCACCGCTCGCGCAAGAGTCCTCGTCGCCGACCTCGCTCGCGCCTGTTTCAACTTATTGCTACCCTTTTATTCATCCCTTGCTCTTCTTGTCCCAAGCCAATACCGCATGACGCTCGTATAAGACATAATGGATCAACAACATTCCTCCGGGCATGTAACAATGCCACGCGACTTTCGCTATGCCGTCGCGCTCGAACTTCCCGACGCCAGCGAAGGTCCAAGGACACCTATAAACCTAATTCCAGAACATGACGCCTTCCCCCAAATTCCTTCGCCTCCCAGACCCCGTCTCAAGGTCAAGAGACGCACCCCTTCGAACCAGCTCGCTGCGTCACAGCAATTCCTGGCTTCAGTAGCAGCAGCAGACCTTGTCATTCCTAGTATTGAAGAGCCAGAATCAGACCCAGAGGACTTCACCATGCGTCCCTTCTCTCCCGAACCCTACCAGGACTCCCTGTCTTTGCAAATCCCCCGGACAAGGGCGTATTCAGACGCAGGACCAAAGACACCCGTACCAACAATCATGGCGCTACCAACCTTAACACCCTGTCGATACCCGGATTGGACCCTTGGTTCAACCAGCAGCTTCGAGTCGACGCCTGAGGAGGATGACGACGACGACGACATAAGCAGGCCATCGACGTCCCAATCCACCCAGACCAGCGACTCCTTCCCGAGCCAATGGTCCCAACTCTCCGGAGACGATGAATCCGATGAATGTGACCTTGAAATTGCCTCCCTCGACGGGAAGGAGGACACTCTACATGATCTCGGTGCAGCAGGCCTTGTTGACTTTGACGAACCAACCGAGACCCTGCAACCATTATCCACCACCACCACCACTCCCAAGGAAGCCAACCTCCATTCGAAACCACCAAGAAAGAAAGCCCCCTGGACCAAGCCGATGAACGATCACCTCTGGTCTTACTACTCCCTCTACCTGCAAGACCCCAAAGTCACCCCGTTTCGCATGGGCAAGAACTGCATTCCACCGGAAGGAGTGTGCGCACGGGTTGCTCGCGAAGCCATTCGCACCTGGCGGGGGTCGAAAGCTCAAAGGAGCACTGCCGGTGGGAGCGCCGAGGGGGCAGGGACGTTCATGCGCTGGCCGCACACGCAAGCAGCCACGAGGGCACAGCTAAGGGAGTTATGCCGTCAAAAGGCGGCAGCGGCAGCTAAGAACCACCGCTTCCTCTCTCGAAGCGTAACCCCGATGCAATCTATCCAGACGCCCAGGGCGGAGCGGCCGTTTGCGACGGGGGACATGTCCATGTCTCTTACCTTGTCCACATCTGAGCACATGCAACCGCAAGGGCCATTGGCACAGTTGACGAGATCAAGTCTAAGCATCTTCGAAGCTCTACAACCCATTCCGATCCCACAGCGGCAGCCAAATGACGCAGTTCAGGAGCCAGAACGAGGCCGTCTTGGCTCTCCATTATTCGGCCCCGTCCCCAGGTCCGCTGGACCAGCAGAATTTGACGACCAAGAACCAGCCCAACCGCGAAGCTACGGTCCTTCCTCCTCAGACTCTCTCGCCGCCGCAATCGGCGCAATCACCACCCGCAAAAGGGGCCAGACGATCTCCCATTCCCTCCCGGGTCAACATAGCCGGCCCACAGCAGGCAGACTCCAAAGCCCCGTAAGACTCAGCCGATCTAGTGCGCCTGGTAAGCGGAGAAACACGCATTCGCAGGGTGGAGACCACAGAAAGAAGACTGCGCCTACTCCTGCTCTTGCTCCTGTTGCTGTAGCAGCAGCAGTAGACTCTAGGCCAGAGGTAGAAGAGGGAATCACCACCAGCACTACCAGAGGCCGAAGATCAACCGAATTCAGTTCAACCCTGGGCCACCGATTTGACGAATTGTTTATCCCACGTTCTCCTTCCACTGGCGCCGACCTCGCTGCTCCAATCCCATCTGAGCCACAGGCACTAGGCATCCCCAGCTCTATCAGCATGCCAGCAATCCTCGGTCTTACTCCCCTCCTTGTTGCCCCACCACCACAAGAAGAGTCCAATGCCCAACCCCCTGCCAGGCTAGGATCGCCGTTGAGCTTTACGTCTACCTTCTCTGCTACTCGCCACAACCACATCCGAAGACCGGGACACGGACAGAGTGTAGATCTGGGGATGCTTGGTCGTGGACCAGCTGCTGTTATGCAGCAGGCTATGAATCAAGGGCTAACACGTGGCGGGAGGCGGAGTCAGGAGTCGAGCAGTGAACGCCAGGGACCCCGACCAGAGACAAGCAGGACCAACAGTACTGGAAGTGGAAGTGCAAGTGGAAGTGAGATAATCAGAGGTGGGAGGATGGCGGATTTGAGGCAGCGATTACGGGAGTTCAGTAGACGGAGAGGTGGGGAAGGTGGGAGGAGGAGGTCTGGGAGTCCGTTTTAAGTCCCTCCTTCCATCTGTCTGCCTGTGGGATGGCGTCTTTTTTTGCGTATGATTGTGCTTCATGGCGGGACGGCGTTATGAGCTTATTTCTCCTTACCTACTACTGCATGAGCGGCGGAGAAATTCGGGGTTTTTTATGGCGTTTATGAAGGCATTTGTCTGGTGGCATCCGCATGCGTCAGATGTTTGTCCTAAAGGAGGATGGATGGATACTCTTGGAGAGTTGGTACCAGCTATCATGCCATGAGGCATACCTTTCTTTGCATACTTGGTTTTCTGTTATTTTGTTTGGGACTTTTGTCGTTGTTCTTTGGAATCCATTTCCTTCCAACTCTGTACAATCAATCGCACCATGGTCAAACAGCACATGGCGATTGATTGGTATCTCTCTCTCCCCCCTCTTTTTTCTTGGTCACGGGTTTTGGTCATGTACTTGCCATATGGAAGGGCATCAATAGCGAAGTTTACCTCACCGCATTCCTACATAATTTCTTTCTTCTGGCTTATTTAGACTCCAAGTTGCTCGTAGAGAGCTTCTCATTTCACTCAGATATCTTATTTATTCAGATATAGTTGGACTTGCAGTTTCCATCTCTAGCGTACAAAGGGTCCAACAGCCCAAGAATGTGACTTGTGGAACAATATCTCAATAGCAGAGTTCCATATCAAGACATAGCCAAGTCTCCTTCCACATTTCCCAGATACTTCCCCCCGTTGCCCCAGCCTCGGTCCCCGGTCTCCGGAGTTTGACGTTGCCGTGCTGCCCAGCAAGGCGACGCTTGGACCCACACCTGTTCGGCGCCTCCCGAAGCGGCAGGACAGGAGCGAGTGGGGTCCCTTAGCGCCGCCGCCGCCCAGGCCGCCCTGCGCCTTCTTGTCCCGCCCGGAGACTTTCATCATTTAGCGTTGCCCCGCTGAAGGCCAACGCCAACCGCGGCATCCGAATTCTGGGGTTCGGACTCGACATCTTCAAGTGAGCACTGCCTGCCGTTGGACAGACTTCAACGGTTCAGCTTCAGTTGGGATCGCAATCGACGTTCCTCATCGTCGCTAGCAAGACTCCATATTCGGTCTGACGCAACACTCCTCCATCGCGAACCCGAGCTAGGTATCGCACCATCAAGCTACCACCTGCAACGCGCCGAACGACAGACATTCAATGCCCACACAATGAAGTTCAGCGTCGCGTCCAGACAGGGCGGAGCCCCCAGCTGTCCCAGCTTCCTGTCGATACAACAATTGCTCCTGCTAGGCTTCGTCGCGCTAGCTACACCCGTTGCAGCGTCCATTGGCGATCGGCTACCTGAGTTTCAACAGTGTATCAGGGTGGGTTATCTTCCAATCTGTGACGCGCCTTGGGAAAAAAAAAAAAAAAAGGAAGGATAGCTTGAGTTGCAATGGCAAGACGGGACCACCAAAGCTGGGCTGGATACAATGGGACATCGTGAAAGAGAGAGAGAGAGAGAGAGACTGACTAACATCTGTACTGGTGCTAGGTCTGCGAACGCGAAAACTGCGGTCCGGACGCTGAGCATCAAACGCCCATTCGTACGTCTTCCCTTTTCTCCCTTCCTTTCCTCCTTTTCATCCGCTGCCTGTCTGGCTACCTTACCTTACCCTTGTCATCAACAATAAACAACGATCTAGTATCGCCGACTGACTGACTGACTAACTGCTCGCAACCACCTAGCCCTCCACCGCCGCCTCCTCCTCTGGTCCTGCCCCTCCGAATGCGACTACACCTGCCAACACCTCATTACCTCCTCGCGCCTCCAACAATCCCCTCCCCCCTTCCCGCACCCGGTCGTCCAATACCACGGCAAATGGCCCTTTATCCGCTTTCTCGGCATCCAAGAACCCCTCTCCGTTCTTTTCTCGCTCGGTAACTTTTATGCTCACTATCAGGGTCTCTACAACAAGATCCTTCCCAACATCCCGCCCTCCTACCCTCTACGCAAGTGGTACATCATGCTCGCCTACGTCGGCATGGCTTCGTGGTTCTTCAGCGCCGTCTTCCACACTCGGGATTTCCCCGTTACCGAACAACTCGATTATTTCGCCGCGGGCGCCAATGTCTTGTACGGACTTTATTATACGGTCGTGCGCATCTTTAGGCTGGATAAGAAGGACACGTCGCGCCGCGAGTCGCTTTTGCGACTGTGGACGGCTTTGTGCGTTTTGATGTACGTGGCGCATGTCACGTACCTCAAGATGTGGGCGTGGGATTACACGTATAACATGGCGGCCAACGTGGCGGTTGGTGCGGTGCAGAATTTGCTGTGGAGTTGGTATTCGTGGACCAGGTATCGGGAGCAGAGAAAGGGGTGGGCGGCGTGGCCGGGTATTGTGGTGGCGTGGGTGTTGGTGGCTATGAGTTTGGAACTGTTGGATTTCCCGCCGCTCTGGGGGAGTGTGGATGCGCATAGTTTGTGGCATGCGGGCACGATTGTGCCGACGTTGATTTGGTATAAGTGAGTATCTTATCCCAGTTGTCCGAGGTTGAAAGGGGAGATAGAGAGCTAACTTTTATGTTACAGTTTCTTGGTTAAAGATGCGCAGGACGATATGGCGGGGAGCGAGAGGCTCAAGGCTTAGGAGTGGTCAGGAAGTTGACAATGTACGACAGGTTTAGAGCGCTGACAAAATGGAACAGACATTAAGTTTTTCTACGCTATATCCAAAGGATTGATACACGAAACGCTGACGAGCACGGCGGTGTTATGTTTTGAAACACACCAACACCCAAAAAAAACATGAACCTCCTTTCGCACATCTAAGAGCTTCCTTTCGCTTTTTCTTGTTTCTCGGCCTCATTTCCATCGCCCCGAGAAGCAGTTCTGTTGATACCAAGCAAATCGAGCAGGCGCAGCCGGGTATTGCTCTCGTTCGCCTTGTCATCCTGCTTGTTCTCATCCGCCTGACCTTCCTAGTCCACATCATTTTCGTTACCAAAAGAATCTTCAAGATAAAATGCCGCCAAGTCGAGGATTCCGTCATCCGACGAGTCGTCATGAGGAGAATCTTCATCGGAAGGATCTACAGACTTGACACTAAGACCGACGTCTTTCTTTCCATTGAGAGAACCCTCAGCTTTTTCGGTATCGACACCGACGCTTTCAACGAGGACCGGCTTGTTCTCCGGGGTATGAGACCCAGAGAGCTGATATTTGTCACCCTCATCGTCGGCGTTGGCGTTGTCCGAGGAAGACTTCTCATTTGTTAGAAACATGTCATCCGAATACTTTTTGTCCTTGGAAAGTGTTGCGATTTCGGGGCCGGACATGCTGCCGCCTTGCGACCTGCTTTCCTCTACCTGATCGGGCTTTGGACTGGCGCTCTCCTTGTGCTCCGACATGGTTGATTCCACGGGAATAGCTTCCGGACCGGTTTTCTCCGCCTCCCCAGACTCCGGGCTGTATCTCTCGGTTGCTTGCAAATCAACTCCCTCGTCCAACTCAAGGCTTTCCTCCCCTGGAAGCACTAGGTTGCAATCCGTGTCAGACTTTGCGCTGCCTGGCGGCGAGGGGCTAGTAGCAGAATACAGCACTGGTTTCAAGCTGCTCGCCTTGTTCCGGACCGGCAGATTGCCTGTGAATAGCGGCATGCTTCTGGAACCGTCGACTACGCCCCGGACTGTCTGGAGGCCATATTGTTCCGCCTCATCAAGCAGGAGGTTGTCGATCAAATCCACAGCCGCGCTCACATCATCAACATACTTTGTTCCGCCGCCGCCAGCCTGCCTGACAATTTTGCATTCTTCCTCCTTTGCGCATTTCTCAAACTCGATTCTTCTCACCTTCTCCTTCCATTCCTTCTCATCAAGCTTATCCCTAGCCAACTTGGTCTTGATCCTGCATAACTCTCCCATCGCGTCTCGCGGAAACTCCAACACCCACCGCACACCCATTGGCTTGAACTCCTCACTTACTTGCTCATATCCCAGCTCCATCGCAAGCATTCTGACATTCTCCTCCATGTTCAAATACCTTCTCATCCTTGCATCAATCGGATACTCCACATTTCCGCTCATCGACGGCCCCGCGCCACCATGAATCTGAATAGCGTCCACATCATCGACTAGTTTGAAGGTATCACTAGTCACATCTCCCAGTGCAGCCTGCAACTCCTTATCCCCCACTCCCGACCTCCAGAAATCAATCACCTTCAACCCCAACACCCCCCTTTTCCAAGCCGGACCCCCTTTCTCATTCTTGCCCACACCCAAACCCAAATCAAGATCCAGCCCCTCCTCCTCCTTCTCTTTTTCCATCCTTTCATCAATCCTGAACCGAACCATGACCCCCCTACACTTATTCCTCTTATCCGCCACACACAGCACAACGCTATCAAACCCCTTCTCCACCCACTGATCGAAATTGGGACGTTCAAGATTTCCCTTTTGTCTCTCCTTTGCCCCCATCCTGAACGAATCCAGCGCCCGCCAGCATTCCTTGTCTTGAATCAAACACTCTGGCAACGCCTTCAGTCCCATTTCATAGTCCCAGCCATCCGTCGTTGACAACCTGCCCCTAAACGGGCGAAGCGCGTGTCCGTGAGCACGGATACACCCCTCAAAGACTTTCAAAGCCTCTGGGTCTCGTCCATCGCGCTCAAGGCATTTCCGCTGCGCCATTTCCGCTCGTTTGTCGAGGTAGGACGCGATTTCTCTGCTCTCGGCGTCGTACTAGGGTCTTGCCGAGGGAGAAAGATGCTTGGAGCCGTAGGACGGCGCCGTGTTGGGGGGTTTAGCTGCCCGAGAAGGAGGAAAAGGAGGAAAAGGTAAATCGGAATCTCGAAAGTCGGGAGAATAGACGGGACGGCTTTCGGGTGAGGATGAGGCGGCGGAGTAGCGGGCTGAAGAAGAAGGTCGAGAGGAAGAGGGGGAGTCACGGGAGGAGAGGAGGGAGGGTACTTCACCCTCCTCTTCGAGTTCGAGCGAGCTAGGTGAGCCACCACGACGGCTAGTAGCGACTAGGTTGGCTTGCTCTCTGGCGGCGGCGGCGGCGGCAGCGGCAGCGGCACGCTCAAAAAAACTAGGAGCGAAACCTGAAGGAAAGCCTGTACGAGGAGGAGAACTAGCACGAAGAGGAAGGGGAGAACGATGAAGAGGGGGAACACGTGGGGGAGAGCGAAAACGAGGACGAGGAGGAGGTGGAAGAGATGGAGGACTGGAAGAGGGGGAAGGGTTGTGTTCCGTATTGTCCGTACTGGTATCGTCGTCAATGCGCGCGCGTTTCGATGGCCGGCCACGCTCGGAGTCGTCGGATTTTTCTTCGGTGGAATAGGCGGAGCCCATTTCGATAGTTAGCTTGATATTTCTGAGTGTAGTGTGCGTTTTGTATGGAAAGTTGAGATGGTTGTTTATGGTAGGTGGAAGCAGACTGCAGTGATGCTTGTCGGTTGTAGTCGTGATCAGTGTTGTTGGGTAGGTATGTTGATGGATGGACAATAATGAAGGCTTAGCTGTGCAGTATTGTGTGATGCTGTATTTGCTGAAAGTACGATCAAACGACTGGTATAACACTTAATGATGTGTTGGTTGAAGATGATGACCCGTTGGTGACAGTGACTGGAGTGTGGATTGGTGAAGTCCTGGATTATAACTTACTCGGTGTCCGCGACGATGGCGCTTTCCTTCCAGAACATCTGCCCCTTCTAGGACCACAGAACCTTTTTTTGGCAAGAAAAGAGTGGGAGGCAGCGGAAAAGAGGAAAAGAAATCTAAGGCAGTCTGGTGGTGGCTCAGACTTCAATTCTTTCCTCTGTTAGTCAGTCAGACGGCATTGCCTGCAAGAGCTCATGGCTGAGGGCCGGCATTGCATCTGCGACTTTACGAAGTCAAAACCCAAGGAAAGAACTTGCACCTGCACCTGTGATGTCTACAGTATTCCTTACAATGTTGCTTCGGTTGAATACACGGCTGTTACAACAGCAAGGAAGAGCGACATTTGACCTCTAGCCGCATCTCCTCTTGCAAAGGGAATGTCTCTACACCTGATCTTCTGCTTTCCCCTAACCAATCAAAACCACTACCAGACGGTTAGAGATGGGAGTGGCTTCGTTTTTGTTGTTGCTACCATAGAAGTGCTGATCGACCATGCCACCCGCAACTGCCGACGGCACAACACTCCAAACTTCAGACTTTGGATTATTTTGATTTGGAGCTATCTAGGTATATCTTGACGAAGGCCATGATGGCTTGATGTTGGCAAGGAGACGTGGACTTGGTGTTCGACGCTATCATTATCTGGTCCAACACCCTCTTTCGCAAACAGCGAGATGCTACCTAGAAACAACTTCGATTGACAGATGGTTGTCGTGGCAACAGAGCAGGAGTCAAAAGTGGACAAAGACCCATGTTTTGATCACCATTCCATTCCTGGAAAACGGACATCACTTCCATCGATGTTCCAGATAACAAAAGACAAAAAAGGGTTCATGCAGGCCAATTTCCCCTGGCAGCGCCAAGACAAGACGGTTCATCCCTAGGATCATGGGTGGTTGACGTGGTGGGCTCCTCTAGGAGATTTAGTGACCAATCAGACAACCGACCGAGCATCAGCGTGTAAGGTGGCCTCAACTCCGCTTAGCGTTTCGTTTTCGTTAACAGTTTGAAGATGCTACGTGTAAATGATCCGGAGGCTCAATTGATTGATTGAATGATTGATCAATGGTGACGAAGTAGCGAAAGTGTCTACAACAAAGTGCTTGTTCGTTTGTTTGATTGCCCTCACTGCCCCTCCATTCTGGAATCTCGGAGTCTTTGAAGCTCAACTACCTACATCCCGTCCCGCCCAAGCTACAGGGCTGCTCAATGAGCGGGTTGACGTCGATAACACTGACAGCTTGGAGCTCCCTTTGAGTAGTGTACGGCCCCCCGTTGTCAATTGCATACCTAGCTTCCACCCGTTCCCTCTACACATACATACATACGTAGTCGAGGATCCAACAAGAACGGCAAGGGAAACGAAACCCCTCCACCAACGAAACCACGTGGAACCTTCCATTGGAACATTCCCTCGTCCCTCGGCTACGACCTAGGGGTATAATACTTGCTCATTACACCTTGTCCACATCCAGAGAGTTTGGGTCATTGCCGTCGCTGATTCCACTCACCAAAGCCCGTCCGCCCCTAGAGGCAACCTTCAACACACCCGCCGACAATCCAAGATGGCCGGGAAATCGAGATTCACCAAGCTCGATGCTTTTACCAAAACAGTCGAAGATGCGAGGATCAGGACAACCTCTGGAGGCATCGTCACCATTGTCTCGCTGCTTGTCGTCTTGTTCCTCTCGTGGGGAGAATGGAGAGACTACAGGAAGGTGGTGATACACCCCGAGTTGGTGGTGGACAAGGGACGAGGTGCGCATACCCAAACAAGAAAACTGGACAGAGGATAGAAGCTGACCATGACGGATTACCACAGGCGAACGAATGGAAATCCATCTCAACATCACCTTCCCTAAGGTACCCTGCGAACTCTTGACCCTCGACGTAATGGACGTATCCGGCGAACAACAGCACGGCGTCCAGCACGGCGTCAAGAAGATCAGACTTAGACCCCAAAGCGAAGGAGGAGGAGAGATTGACGCCAAGATTCTTTCTCTGTACGTTTCCCCCCTTCCGTTATCACCATGAGTACCACCATTAACACATCTTGACCATCAACAGCCACGCCGCCGACGAGTCCGCCACCCACCTCGACCCTGCCTACTGCGGCCCCTGCTACGGCGCTCCGGCCCCTTATAACGCCAAAAAGCCCGGCTGCTGCTCCACCTGCGAAGAAATTCGCGAAGCCTACGCCCAAGCCTCGTGGGCCTTTGGCGACGGCGCCACCATGGAGCAATGCCAACGGGAGCACTACACGGAGCGACTGGCCGAGCAGCGCCACGAGGGGTGCCGCATCGAAGGCGGTCTGCGCGTCAACAAGGTCATTGGCAACTTCCACATTGCGCCCGGCCGGTCCTTCTCCAACGGCAACATGCACGTGCACGACCTGGCGCAGTGGTGGAGCACGCCCATTCCCGGCGGCCATTCCTTCAGCCATATCATCCACTCGCTGCGATTCGGTCCGCAGCTGCCTGACGACTTGGTTCGCAAGCTGGGCGGTAATGGGAAGAATACGCTTTGGACGAACCACCATTTGAATCCCCTGGACAATACCAAGCAGGAGACGGACGATCCCAACTACAATTTCATGTACTTTGTCAAGATCGTTCCCACCAGCTACTTGCCGTTGGGTTGGGAGAAGCAGGCGGCGCAGAACAAGGCGACTTGGGAGCAGGATCACAGTGTGGGACTGGGCGCGTATGGGTATGGATCCGATGGAAGCATGGAGACACATCAGTATAGCGTTACCAGCCATAAGCGCAGCTTGACAGGGGGTGATGATTCGAAGGAGGGTCATGGTGAGCGGTTGCACAGTAGGGGAGGTATTCCGGGAGTGTTCTTCTCATACGTAAGTTTTCCTTCAACCCGGGTTTGCGTGGGTTTTTTGATGCTAACAAGACGAAACACGAAACAGGACATCTCCCCCATGAAGGTCGTCAACCGCGAAGAGCGCGCCAAGTCCTTCCTGGGCTTCTTGGCTGGTCTTTGCGCGGTCGTAGGTGGTACCTTGACCGTTGCGGCGGCCGTGGACAGGGGCTTGTTTGAGGGCACGGTGAGGTTGAAGAAGTTGAGGAGCAAGGATAACTAGGTAGACACATATCACATATCTGCTTGAGGAATGGATGTGGTGAAAAAGAGCGGAGGTAGGTATAGATTGATGGGGTTGTGTCGACAGACAGACGGGAGGAGTTGCCAATATTTCATCTTTTTTGAGGTTTACTACAGGTCATCTGAGTCTACACTAGGTACATACAGCAGAACCGACCGTTCACGGTGCTAATTTGCTTGCATGAGCGTCTCTGGTTTTGATGCGAAACCGAACCTCCATGATAGAGGTACCTTAGCCTTCCTATATCTGGCTGAGTATACCAGGCAGTTTCAAAACAACCTAAACCCCCTTGAAACCACCATCCAAACCACTGCAACCCCAACTCATACAAACCCGACTACCCGGGACCCAACCGGCCGGACACTACATACTACACTCAGGTAGACTACTCAAAGCGCCGATGTGGTCAGTCCCCAGCCGGATCCGAGTGGGGCACGGATCGGAGGGATCGGAGTTGCTACTTGGATGTACCTAAGGTAAGGAACAAGGTATCTGAAAAGGGCCGGAGAGTTCGGTCCGAAAAGACAGGCCGCCTGGACTGGACTGAGGGCTTGGATGGGATGCGAACTTGAACTCATAATCCCCGATCGTGACCGCCCAATAGGTACCTAATCTAAATTGTTTTCTCTGTCTGTTTGGTTCTTGTAAACAGCTTGATGTGTGTTGCGGCTGAATGAAAAACGCCAACAACTCCACATGCGAGACTGCCTACTGCCGAGTGTAGCGTAGTGTAGTGTACCCCCTAGGGCTGTGCAAAACGAATTCGCCACGATTTGAGCGTGTTGGTTGATTCGGTTTGGGGTGTTGGGTTGTTTGGGCCGGAAAAGTCCGTTAGGCTGGGCCGGTGTTTGGTTACCCAAGGTACATTTTTACCCTTTTGAGTTGTTTGGCATTTTTACGGGTTCGTAAGGTATGTATGCGTTTGGTGTGATATATTTCTTGCAGAAGTAGGACGGTACCTATGTTTTCGGTAAGCAATTCTGGCAGTGTGTTTGCCTGGTGTAAGGTATCCTGACCTGAGTTAGGTTGTCTCTTATTAAAGTTACCTCAGACATCGTCAGACCTCGGACATCGCCATGCTTAGTGTATGATGGTGAACGTGGCAAATCACGATGAGGGTTCTGGTTTGTTGTTTGGGTAGGTAGGTACCTACCTAGGCAGGTGTTACCCTGCGGCCTTGCGGCCAAGTTGGTGGCTTGCCTTCTATTCTACAGCTACCTATCCATTTTTCTACTTCTATATTGAATATTATTTGTTTGAGGAATTTTGGTTTGTGGGTTGCTCGGTCAGATCTTAGTCTGGATCTGAAGACTTCTTTCTCTTCTTCTTCTTCTTCTTCTTCTTCTTCTTCTTCTTCTTCTTCTTTGGTTGTTGGATATATGCTGGGTCTACCCGGGAAGAACTTCTTAGAGACTTTTAGTCTTGGAGGATCTTGGTCTAGATTCAGAGTCGAGCTGGGGATCTAAAAAGGATCGGGGAATCGGCATCGTTGCGACGGTGGTGGCGATCTACACGTCGCATCAAAGTCCCTCTTTTTCCAGCCTTTGTTGCTGTCTTCGTATTTTCTCGTACTGATGCCCGGCCGCAGGGTTCAACGTAGAAAGTGAGTGTGTAGTGTACCACAGTGGTGATATTGATCGTGGTAATGAACGCTACGGCAATCAAAAGAATTGTTGTATATACCTAGGTGAAGCCATACCGGTGAGAGAAAGGAGGGGAAAAGAAAACAAAAAAGAACTATAAAACTCGGAAGTGTTATCCCCAAAAGGGGTTTAGCGGCAATGGATAAAAATTCCGAACTTTCCTTCTGTCAATGTCCAGTTCATTTCGTTTCAGCACTTCGCGTCGCAAGATGACACCGCTGCGCATGGCATGTAGTGAATGATGCAGGCCCCGCTGGAGACATTGCGCCTTCGTAGGTGCTGTTCAACGGATGGAAATCGTGGAGAACCCTTGCCATCTTGAACTGTTGCTGTCCGTTTTCGTTGTCGTCGGTCGGTTGTTCTTTGCTTCTGTTCTTTCATTCCTTTTTTTTTTTTTTCTTTTCTTCTTGACAATGCTGGTTGATTCTGATCTCTGATGGCAACGTATGGCGGCGCACCCGTGTTTGCTCTCGGTGGCTGCAAGCGGCAGCGGCTATGCTTCAGTTGCGTTGACCACGACAGCGTCAGCGGCATTTTGGAAGAACGTTTGACAAGACGAGAACGAAGAGGTCATCAAAAGTGCTGATGAAGCCAAGTAGATAATAACATGGACGAGAGAACAAGAGTGCTAAAAGAAAGACCCGCTATTCATCTCTTCCAAAAGAGGTGCTTCATCTCCCTGCCGTGGCCTGTCGCGTCCCTAGGTACTTGTCAACTTCATCCTAGGGCTCATGAACCAGCACCCCAGTGCCTCCAACCGTATCCCACGTGTAACCAACCGGGCGGGAACGGGTCCCTCATTTCTAGATTTTACATCAATGCAGCGATGGGGTCACGACATCGACAAGAGATTGAGTTGACGGGTTCTATCCCTGTGCCATGTGCCACGAGGCAATGATGGAGGCTGCAAACTCATTCGCATGTGTTGTGTACCTCGATATTTTTCCTTTTCGTTTCTTTTCTTGTATCTCATTGAGTGAACATCCGATCGCGTATCATCCCGAGCGGGACCGTCGGATGGTTGGCCCTGATCAATGTTTATAAGAGAGAACGAGATTGGGCCGAGCAAAAGGAAAAAGGGACAGAGGCTTGACTTTGGGCGATCAACGAGCGCTCATGACCGAGACGCTTTCTACAATGTGGTTGTTTGGAGGTCTAGCTCTAGTTGCTACCGTGACACCGAAAAAGAAAAGAGAAAGCCATGTGAAGCATCATCGACTTTGTTTCAACAAATCCCGAAAAATGCTTCATGCAGGAGAGGGAGAGATGGGCACCTGACAGCCAAACAATTTCCGGTCGCGCCCCCCCAGAGACGTGCATTTCCCGACCATAGGGGTTCTATTGTCTTATAAGCCGCAAGCAATGCCCCTGGTCGAGACGTCAAATGGGGAGACCAGGGGGCCGGTTTAGGAGAGATGGACCACATCTAGAGTTGCTTGGCGCCATGCGAGACTGAAGGTTTGAGGGTTTTGGTTGGGGGGTCCAGTCATGTTGCAGGCACTGCTTCAAGCAAGAACCCAACGGATGTGCTGGACATTGAATCCGATGAGGACCATAGTGTACTATTTCTGTGTATATGTGCCACATTACATACCTATCTAGAGGTAGGTATGTTATCGTCATGAGGGGAGGAAGGGGCCGTTGTGCGGTTCTCGGTACAACCTGAGTATAGGATTGGAATATACCTCTAGGGCCCCTACCTATTGCGAGATGCATTTGAGGGGTGAAGAGGTATGCTGGTATGTATCAGAAAAGAGACCTGGAGAAAAGGGGGACCGGTGATGCCATTGCAGATCTTGGAGAGATGGGGCTTAATCCGGTGGATTGTTGCGTGGTTTCGAGATGCAGATGTTCGACCGTTTTTTTTTTTTTTTTTTTTTTTTTTTTTTTTTTTTTTTTTTTTTTTTTTTTATCCTGAGAGGATATGAACCTCAAGGCGACCGACTCATGCATGGTAAATCAGTCAAGTTGTATCGATGTACACTACCTCTGGTTGTTATTTTTTTTACGTATGTATGAGTGTGTATGTACTCATTACCTTATGCAAGTAGGACTTTAGCGAAGGCCCGACAACACTGCAGTAGACGTAGGAGGGGAAAGAAACACACCCAAGGTACCTAGCAGCAGCACACTTCAAGTTGTTCAATGTCTTGCATCGTTCGCCTTTTCTTTCATGAGTGTCTTGCATCGTCTTCCACAGTCTCGAATGCTTTCAGGAACGCAAGGAACGCCCATCCACAAAGCTAGTCCTCATGCACTCTAGCGCCCTTCATTTTTGGAACACAATCTACAGACATCTTCCCTTGAACAGCTTAGCCGCAATATTCACCCGCCCACCCGGACCCACTTAATATCCCCAGATGAATCCACTCCATGGCAGAACGGTAGCGTGCTAACCAAAGGGTGTGCATCAGACTCGCTGGAACGAGGTTACAGTGGTGTTGGTTAGTGAGTGAAAGTGCCCCCATCATTGGTCTCGTGGTAACGGCCCGCTCGTAGCCTAACAGACCGTTTTTCTCAGGGACCCGCAGGACCCGTTGGTGCCTCTCGCTGCCCCCAGATGAACCGAACTCACAAGTGAAGTTGGGATTGCAATGGAAGCACAAGCAAATGGGCTTTGAGATTCCCCCCATTCCACTTTCTGCTCGCCCATGTTTATCCACTTCACTTTCCAATTGTCACTTTTTCGACTCCAGTCTCCATCAATGTCTTCTTGACTTTGTTGTTCCCTTTGCTCGGGCAAAACAACCGGTGTCCCCCTGTTTGATTCCTACCGTGACCCTACCTACTACCTTACACTATTTTCCCTTCTCCTCCTCCGAGTACCTTGACTGGGTGTCCATGTCGTTGTCCTGTTTTTTTCCCTTTCTTTCATCCCTAGAGGTGCCCCGACCCTACCACCATCACTTGTAACCCTCGAGGTCTCCTCCTCCTCCTCCTCTATACACGTCTCCTCCCCATTCTTCCTAGCCTAGGAGAACACCGAGGACGACATCCATTCGCTTCCAGTCGAGTCCATCCGAGCCGAGTCGCAATTCCTCGACCACCACCATCATCATCACCACCCTCGGCCATCCTCGACAAAACCCCCCCGTCCGAGTTAAATTATACTCACTCGTTGTCGATCGCTGCGACTCCCCCGTCCATTAGACTCAAGTCCACCACACCCCCCCCCCCCCCCCCCCCCCCCCCCCCCCCCCCGTCGACCTACCTCACCAAGCACGACAGCTACCCCGTGCCAGGCCGACCGTTCGAATGCGCCATTCTCCAGCATTGGAAAACCTGCTTTGACGCATACACCATCCGACACTCGCTTGCCACCCCCTCCATTCTCGAACGACGAAAGGGGAGAATAGGGATCCTCGAGTCCCTGCATTTGCATTACTTCTGCCTGTCTGTCATCGGTTCTGATCTCGACGACGGCAACAACGCTCGTTGAACAATACGGCCGAACCACAGACCAACACCACGCTCGCTACCTGTCCGTCGTTCGAATTCGATCTCGTCACACTTGATGCACCGTCTATAGTTCGAATCTTAACACTTTCGACTCTCGTTGTGACGTTGCGGCCTCTTGGCCGACTCACCAGAACCCGACCTTCATACTCGGATCCAAATCCACCGGCTTAGGAAACTTCTCTCGGCATTCTCGATCCCACACGAAACATACATTCAATGGGTTCCGACACGGCCGACACAGCATCCATCATGTCTTCTACACCACGCCGTCCGGCGCAGCTTGACACACGGTCAAAGTCGGCAATGTCCGTCTCGAGGCCACTGAGATCCCCTCGACTCCATGTCGCGGGCGAGGCGCCCCCGGAGCTCTCCCCTCTGGATGCTTTTGCCATGCAGAGCCGGCTGCTTGCCAAACAACTTGAAGAGAGCGCAAGGCAGGGCCGGCGTATGAGCCGTTTGCCGCCTCTGACTACCGATAGCCCGTTAATTGTACAAGGCCGTTCCGAATATTTTCGCTCCCTATCCCAAGACTCTGGATGCGATGAGGCTTACACACCACAGCACAACGTCGGCCTGGGCTTGAGGCACGAGGTGGACGAGGACGTGAGCAACCGACCCAAGTCGATGCACCCGCGCATGAGCCGCATCCCGCCCACCCCCGTCGAGTCGTCCGTTCCGATGCCCGCTCAACCGAACCTCGATGCCGAAAGCGTACAAGGAGAGATCGATTTCGGAATCGGAGCCCGTAGGGAGGAATCGCCTCAGCCCCTCGACCGTAGCCCCGAGGCTGAGCGACGATCGGCTTCGGCCATGGGAACCCGAGAGAGCATGGCGCGCTCACCACCACCGGCACCGACTTTGACTCGGTCCATGACTTCCCCGGAGCACGTACAGGGTGGCCTGCTGCCACCTCGCCCTCTGTTTCCCAAGCGATCTTCGAGCATGATGTCTTCGCCCCTGGAACCGACTGACGAGGATGGGCTTGGTTCGTTGGGAACATCGTTTCACTCCCAGCACTCTCAGGTATCTCAGGGTTCCCGCAAGATGTCTACCAGCAGCAGCATCCTGTCTCCTATGGGCCGCAGTCAACGGTCACCCTCTATCGCATCGGATATGTCGGTGCTACAACGGCCATCCATGAACTTTTCCATGCCCATGAGTAGGGCAGAAACCCCCTCTTTCGAAGTTCCACTTCGTCAACCGTCCTCCGACAGCCATGCGTCGTTTGTCTTGGTTGATAATGAGGCGCATACCCCGATCAGCATGAACGGCGATGGTTTCCCTGACCCTGACGGTAACCACTCCTTCCACAATGTGCAGTTTACATTGCCACGAGGAAAGTCTGTTCGGCGGACGGAAGACGAGAGGCCCGAGTTTGGCACGCCCCTTAGGCAGGTCACTACCAACGAGCAGCCTCCGTTGCCTAACTCAAATGGGCTTCTCCCCCGTGCTCACGTATCCGGACAGCTTCCTCCATCGCCATCGAGCTCAGTAGGACCTCGCCTATCCGAAGACCGCCTCAGGCAGATACCATCCGAGCAGCAAAGCAAGGTGAGCCTCGAGGTTCCCAGATCAGCTTCAACACGGCAACCGTCATCAGAAGCCCTTGGTCGCCTCTCAACAGACAGCGCCCTCGAGCGCGCCCGACCCTCAACGTCTCCAACACCCGACAGCAATCAAAACAAGACGGCCACCCCAACGGCGACACCAGCACCCTCTATCGCTGCTACCCACGACACAGCAGCCACCCTCACAGCTACACGCTCTCTCGGCCAAGCTACCGGGCATCAGACCATGGCCGAAATGACAGCCGAAGAGCACGTCTCCAAAGCCGTCGCCCTGCACGAAAAGGGAGCACTGCAGGAGTCTACGTGGCATCTCCGTCACGCAGCAAAACAAGGCCATCCCACCGGTATGCTGCTCTACGCCCTCGCCTGCCGACACGGCTGGGGCATGAGACCAAACCAACGCGAGGGAGTGGAATGGCTCAGAAAGGCCGCGGCAAGTGTCAATCTGGAATTACAGCAGGATGACGACAAGACAAAGGAAGGGAAGTCGGTCGATAAGGTGGAGCACAAGGCGAGAAAGGCGCAGTTTGCGTTGGCGCTTTACGAGTTGGGTGTCTCTCATATGAATGGGTGGGGAATTGAGCAGGACAAGGTTTTGGCGTTGAAGTGCTTTGAGATTGCTGGGTGTAAGTTTTCTGCTTCTTCTGTGACGGTTCGCGAGAAAAGGGGGAGGAGATTGGCTGACAAGTAAACAACATAGCATGGGGCGACGTGGACGCTCTAGCGGAAGCTGGGTTCTGCTATGCCCAGGGTATCGGGTGTAAGAAGAACTTGAAGAAGAGTGCCAAGTATTACCGGGAGGCGGAAGCCAAGGGGATGAGTATGGTTGGAAATAGCTGGTAAGTCTTGCTCTTTCTGCATTCGACTTGAGAAAGTGGAATACGAGGGCTGACAACAAGGAACAGGATTCACAAACCAAAATACGCCGATGATCCGAAAGACGGGAAAGACTCGAAACACTCACGCAACAAGTCCAAGTCCAGGAAAACGCTGTTTGGGTGGAACACGAGCAACCATTCTTGAGCGATTTAACAGCACGACGGTTTCCAGTTATCTTCGACTATATCCGGCCCTTTTTATTTTCTATTTTCTTTTTTTTTTTTTTTTTTTTTTTTTTTTTTTTTTTTTTTTTTTTTTTTTTTTTTTTCTGGCCCGGTAGGGCATTCATTCGTCGACTTCCAAAACTCGATATTGGAATCTTTCTTCAACTGACGATAACGACAATGCATCTCAATCCTATCTAACACAAAAACAAGCACCAAATACCCATTGAAATACCCACAACCCGTTTATACATACATACCCCCCCCCCTTTATACAACATACAAAATTCCCATCAGTTTGGGCCATCGTTTTGAGAGTCTTCGGACAAGGAGTTACAAGGCGCTGGGTGCATGGCTAAGGGGCGTTGTTGTTGCTGCTGCTGCTCTTGAGTGCTTCCGCTGCTGTTTTGTACGGCGGACAGCTCGATTTCTCTGTGCATTCACATTTACATATTCTTTCCAAAAACACTGTACGTTATGAACAACATTCGCTTTTTTTCTGGTTTGTCTATTTGGCTTTTTTCCCTCCTCTGTTCTCCCCTTCGCGTCTTATACGTTCGCTTTTTTCATCTTTCTTTATCTTCTTCCCGTTTCCCTTTTTTCTTCCATGTTTCATTCTTCTTTCTTTGTATCAGAGTTTCGGTGGTAGGGAGGCTTTGAAAAAAAAGTTGTCATTTCTCTTTTTTCATCCAAGCCAAGCAGGGAGGGGCGGAGATCGCAGACAGGCAGGCAGGCAGGCAGGCAGGCATAAGCATAGCAGAGTCGCAAGGAGAGTAAGTTAGTGGAAGGACAAGGCGAAAAAAAAAAAAAAAATTGGGCTTTTGCATATTATTTTTCCCGCCATCTAAACAAGACATCAGTTCACGAATGTGTCGCTGTATCTTTTCAAACACTCAAACTCAACTCGTCTCTCTCTGTCCGTAAAGGGACCAGAGAGAGGGGGAGTCAGGTATTTGGCGCAAAAAGCTCGCCCGGTTTTTTTCTTTTATCGTTTTGAGAAACCAATTTTTGATTTTTTTCTGTCAAGGGTGGGAAGCAAAGTGGCGTTGATTTGTTTATACCTAGCGAGCGAGCCTGGCCGTTGAGAGTAGGAGGGGAGAGAGAGGGGGAAAGTGGGAGAAAGTAGGAGGACGAGGACAAAGTACAAACACATCAGACAGGCAGACAGACATATACCAAGTAGGGGGGGATGAAGCTAAGGAGAGGAGAGGAGAGGGAAGAATGGAAGCGTTTTGAAAGAAGAAGAACAAAAAGCATAATCTTTCACATTTCCACTAAAGCTGCAGTGACTTTTGTTTCTACTTGTTCCCGTGTTGCGTAGATATGCGAATCTTATGTCCATATCGGTGACCCATGTAATCGAGGAAACACTGCAGTCCAGTCCGGTCGGTGTAAAACATATAGGTTAGAGGGAAACATGAATACAGGTACCCAGGTAGGTAGGCTCGTAGCTGAGGCCAGCAATTTCTCAATTTCACATTACTGTTCACAGACCTCGCTTGATATCACGGATGGAACTGAATCTAGTCAGTCAACCTCGAAGTCCGACCAAATACCTGGTCCAGGACATCATCACCGCGTTGAAAGAGAGGAAAATATGTTCTAGTTGTCATTATCTTTTACCCTACCTATCTTGGGGGGTTTTCGACTTGCTTGTTTAGCAGTCATGCACAAAAGCGTCATTCCAAAGCTTGTAGTACAGGGTCATGGCTAAAGCTCAAATCGCTTATTTCATTCGTCCTGACCCGTTCATGCAGTCTACCAAGCTCCTCGTCGTGGGCCGGAGCGTTTAGGGCATGACAACGCTTATCACTCGACCGAGACCGCGGCCCTTTATGTATCAACCTCCATCTTGTCACCGCTCGCCGCCGACTCCTCTGCCAGCTCCACCACGCTGACATAATTCCCAATCTCCTCCTTCTTGATCACCTTCTCGTTCAGTACCGCCGTCGTGCCCCTCTTGAACTTATAACTCTTGAGCTTCTGGGTCCTCTCGTTCGGCTTGACGAAGCCTCTGTGCAGCGTCGTCTTCTCCGGCGTGATCACCGCCAAATCGACATTACTTCCCGAACCCAAATCGTTCCAGATACCGGCCTCGATCGCTTGGCTGCACAACTTCATGGCCTCCTCCTTGTTCAACTGCGGCTTCCACTGCGTCTCGAAGACGGACATGGCCGCCAGCGAACCAGAGCCCATGGTCACGTAGGGGAGCTTGTCGGTGGAACCGTGCGCGTGCACGGTGAAAAGGTGGGTGCCGGTCGGGTCGACGCCGGCAACGACGAGGTACGCGCCAATGTGACCTTGGTACCGGAAGAGGTGCTGCTTGAGCATGGTCATGCACGTCACGACGCGCGGCTTGCGGCCGGTCGACAACGAGTGCAGCTCTAGCTGGGACGAGATCAGGGCCGTGGTGAATTCCGTGTCGGCGGCGGTACCGGCGCCGGCGCACCAGATGTTGGGGGCGATGAAGTGCAGCTTTTCGCAGTTCTTGTCAGCGACGATGGGACCAGAGGTGGCACGGGTGTCGGCTGCAATCTGGGAGGAGGGACAGGTTGTTAGTGAGTTGTTGCTTGAGTAGATGGGAACATGGGGTGTGACAGCTAGGTAGCTGTGGCGTAGTAGTAAGGTGTATGGATGATAGAAGAGGAGGGGTGATAACACGGAGACGGAGAAGTCAAGGTATTTGAACGAGGCTGTACTCACAACTACACCACCGTCGTAAATGCATCCCACAATGGTTGTTCCTGTGCTGGTGGCCTTGGGCAGCGGGACGCCGCGGGCGTGTAGCGCCGCATTGCGGTTGTAGTTGGAGAAGTCGAAGCCGGGCATGGTTTCCGGCTTTTGGGTATTAGTTGATGGCTATGTATCTGAAGTATCGTGAGGGTGTCGTGAAATCGGCGACCTGCTGTTTGTCGTGGGCGTGGGAGGAAGAGGCGGAGCTGTTTGCCGCAAGGTCGTCGTGGTTTAGTGTAGGTGATGGATGACGGAAAGTGGTGACTGGGGCCAGAAGTTGGTGTTGTTGATGTTGTAGGTATGTACAGTTGATAGCTGATGACGAGGCTAGAAGCTGCCTTCCTCTCCAGGCGGGCGGTTGTTGCTTGGTTAGGTGCTTGGTTGCTGGCTTGCCCGCCTCCAGGTCCTCCCCCGCTGAAGCTGTCCACTGAGAGCTTCCAAGCTGCCGGCCGAGCGAGAGCGGCAGTGGGTTGCGCGCTAGAGACAGGGCTGCCAGGGTTAGTGCTGGGCATCACCCAGGGTTATTTGTGGTTGTGGCCAAAGCTCCCCACATACACGTGATGAAGTCTAACCTGATCAGGCTAAACTCGCATACTCCAGCGGTGTTATTGCAGGGGTTGGATGGTGCTTGGCCCATCCGGACACGGGCACACGGCAGGCAAAGTCGTCGTCGGCCGTTCTCAGAAAAATCGTGGGTCGCGTCTTCTGCTGCTTGTTCCCGTCCGGCGTCCACTGCGTCAGTCTTCCGAAGTGAAAGTCAAAAGTTCCGTCGGTTCAGGCAGAGGCACCAAACTGACTGCATCGAGACGGACTTTCCTTAGAGGAGACCACAACCACCACCACCACCACCACCCGGCTTCGCCATACCTTTTTCGTTGTGGAGGGATTTTTGTCGCCACTTATCTTTCCTTCCTTGTCAATTGTTTTCATTCGCATCACATACGACCGGGATCATCAAAACCACCAACCCGAGCTGGTCTGTCCCAAAGTCAACAGACCATCGACGACCATCCATCCAGTCGACTCTCCATATTTTAATCCAAACATACCACTACCAAACCCACTCCCACGCACCATCCACTTACACCCACATTCGAGGTGCCTTGTAGTACTAAGAGTATAAAGTATACCCTCGAACGACCATAGCTACCGTGTCACACCGGCCGGCCTTCGTCGTCCAAGTCACATCGAGTGACGCGCTTCTTTCCCCGCCGCACATTTGTCACTACGACTTCATCACTAGATTCTCGATTGGCAAGGGCCTCCCCCATCCACGGTCCCCTCTCATATACACCAGGCCCTTGGCCCAATGCCATCCGACTTCCGGTGATATAAGTCCAAAGATCCTCCTCTACACCAAGACAACAACAGCAATCAGTGATAGAGGTACCTCCAGCTACCATGGCGTTCGCCTTTGGAACCCAGTCCGGCGCGACTGGCGGGGTTACAGAGGGTCCTGCTCTTGAGGTCATCCAGACAGAGGCATGTTTCTTTACGACACCTCCCTCCCCTCGTCTTGTGCTAACTCGCTGTCCCACCAGGGCCTCGGCTTCCTTGCTCTCAAAGGCGAGGCCAAAGTCCAACTGACTTCGAAATGGAATCCTGCTCCCGCCCCGACGGCATCCCTCCTCAGCATCGCCCAGCACAAGGGCCTTGTAGCCGCAGCAGGTCCCGATGCCTTTATAATCTCCACTACCGAATCCGTACGAAAGGCCTTCGAGACCGAACAGCCCGCCGAGGGTGACATCCGACCCTTCACGCCCCAAGCCACTATTCCAATGCCCCTTCGCGTCTCGCAGCTTGCCTTTACTGCCGACGAGAAATACCTTATTTTGTCCGCCGAGGAGGGTGGTGGCTTGGCAGTCTACGATGTCGATGCCCTTAGCAATGGCACCACCCAGTCCGCCTTTGAGATAAGCACCAACGGCGAAGCGCTTCGTTCTTTGATACCCAACCCGGCACCCGAGTTTGCCCATTTCTGCGCAGTTATCACCACCAATGGCAACCTATACATGGCCAACCTGAACGAGCGTCAACTTGTTTCGGGAGCCAACGGCCCAACGTTACGGGCCCAGGTTAGCTGTGCGTCATGGAGTACCCGAGGCAAGCAGCTGGTGGCAGGCATGGCGGACGGTTCCATCATTCAGATGACTCCGGATGGTGCCGAAAAGGCGCATATTCCCAAGCCCTCCAGTCTGGGAGACTACCACGTGTCTTCGCTGGCATGGCTCGAAAACCATGTGTTCCTGGCAATTTACAATCCTGCAAGCGGTCAAGATCCGTCTGTATACTACGTTATCACACGCCAGCAGCAGCCAAACGGGCAAGCCACCTTTACCTACAACAAGATGACAGACCCTGTCGAGCCATTTGGGGCGGAAAAGGCTCCCCACCACTCAGTATTGCGGTTGAAGGACTTTCCTCCGAGTCTTACCGATCTTCTTCTGGTGTCTTCTACTGCGACCGAGAGCATTGGACTCCTTACCCGCTCAAAGACCCCTTTGGCAACCGACAAACCGGTCGTCAATGCCTTTACCACAACGGAATTCGCCGATGATACCAAGCGCGCGCTTCTCCCTATGAGTGAGGATATGACGGAAACCTTCCCTGTTGGTACTGCCCTTGACCTATCCGCTAAGGAGAAGGTATATAAGCCCATCCCCACGGACGAAATCAACGAGTCCCCAGGTCCTTTGCCCGGTCTCTGGGTACTGAATAACGACGGTGTCCTCTCGGCTTGGTGGATCGTTTACAACGAATCGATTCGTAATGGGACCACGTACCCTGGTCTTGCTGTCATGGATAGCAACAAACCTGCGCAGCAAGCACAGCCTCAACCTACGTTTGGCGCTTCTACTACGATTGCGCCTGCGTTTGGCACTTCCACTACGGCTGCACCGGCGTTTGGCTCTTCGGCATTCGGTGCTGCCCCATCTCTCGGGGTCAAGACGTCCCCTTGGGGCGGCGGCGGCGCGGCAGCCCCGGCATTCGGCTCCAGCAGCTTTGGAAGTGCTCCGGCTGCTGCTGCTCCTGCTGCTCCGGCTTTCGGCGCCCCAAGCGCTCTTGGGGGTCCAGCGGCGGCTCCTGCTTTTGGCCAGTCGTCCATGATCGGAATGGGGGTCAAGGCATCTCCATGGGCCTCTGGCGGTGCCAGCACTGGATCGGCGGGTACTTCAGGTAAGGTCTTTGGCGGCGGGGCTGCCTCGTCATCCGGTGGGTTTGCCAGCTTTGCGAATACGCCTACTCCCTTTACTAGTTTTGCAGGGAAGTCGGAAGGCAGCGCATTCGGTTCCCTCGCCGGTAACAATGGCGGTGGAAGTATTTTTGGGTCAAAGCCCGCTGAATCGAAGAGCATCGAAGTGTCGATGGATTCTGACACCGCGTTCCCTCCTCCTGCTGCGAAACCCGAAGGAGGTCCCCCCTTTGGATCATCACCTTTCGTGCTTGGAACTACTTTCAAGGCCGACCTCAAGACTGCCAACGACAATGAGGAGCCTTCGGAGAAGAAGGGTGCATCTATGTTCGGTAGTGGATTCGGTCTGTCCCTGAGCGAGCCTGCCGCCGCGGAAACTAAGGATGAAACCATGGAGAGCGCGGCTCCTACGCCTGTCACCGAGAAGCCCAAGTCGATCTTCAACGTAGAGTCGACGACACCCGCCGGTACCCCTACGTCCAACAACATCTTTGGTGCTCCCAAGCCCTTTGGCAGTGGTCTCTCCAATGTGTTCGGAGCGCCGAAGACCGAGGAGTCTAAGCCCAAGCCGATCACCGATTTGTTTGGAAAGCCAAAGACCGAGGAAGTTGCAGCCAAGCCTAATCCGTTTGCCGCACCTCTTAAGTCTGAGACGAAGCCTAACCCGTTCGCGGTGCCCCTTCGGTCGGAGACGCAGCCCCAATCGTTCGCGGATGCTCTTAAGACGGCGACATCCCCCAAGGTCAAGGAGGAAGACACAGAAGACAAGGAGAACCTAGCCAACATCCCCGAAACTACCAGTAAGACGGACCTTCTTCCCAGTGAATCATCAGTATCATCAATAGCTGACCCACTAGAAACAGCTCCCAAGGTCAAAAGCGATGAAGCCCCTCTGCCGCCAGATTTCTTGTCGAGCAAGGCTAAGCCTGCTGGTAAGAAGGCGGAGGCTGCTCCACTGCCTCCTGATACCCCGAGTAAGGCCCAGGATCTTCCAAAGTTGCCTCCTGTTCCTTGGAGCCCGAGTAAGGAGGAAGACAGGGATCTAGAGGAAGGTGAAGCTGAGGATGAGGAGGAAGAGGAAAAGGAACATGATGAGGATGAGGGAGACTATGAGGATGAGGAGGAGGAAGAGGAAGAGGAGCGCGGTAGTGAGGAAGACGAGGAGCGGAGCGACGAAGAAGAAGAGGAACACAGTGATGAGGGTGAGGATCGCTCCGAGGTGGCCAGTGAGGGTAGCGGTGTCGATGTCTCTAAGGAACTCGACCAGACGACTATGTCCGTCCACTTCGAAAACGGCAGCCCACGTTACCAATCCCGAAACATATTCGGCAAAAGCAACAACAACATGGGGGCGAGCACATTCTCAAATATTTCCCGCTCCGAGGCGGAGCCACAGAGTCGTTCCCTCTTTGGCGAGGCGAACAAGAATGCGCCCCCTTTGTTCTCCAAGCCTTCAGGGCCTTTCGACTCTCCCAGCCCTGTTCGCAGCACACAAACCGCCCAGCCCGGCTTTCTCAGGCCACAAGAGGGACCTCGGGCTGCCAGCACCCCCTCATTCAACAAGAATCAGCTCTTGGGCGCCAGCACCACCCCCAAGGGCCCCCCACCAGTCGACCCCAACGTGGCTGCCCAGCGCAAGTTCGCCGCCAAGAAGGAGGCCGAAGCCCAAGCGCTCGTCGACCCTGAAGACGAAGGCATTCAACAACTGCTTGCTGCAGATGTTGAGCCTACCCTAACCATGAACGAGTTCCTTGTTGTCGACTCCAAGCTCGAGACGTATCATGCCCCCTCCTCCAAACCCTCGTCCGAGGTCTCCGCAGCCGTTGAGACTCTTTGGCGGGATATAAATCGCATGGCCGACCGCCTCGGTCTCAACTCGCGCTCGTTGGCATCATTTATCCTTGGCCATACCAAGTTCGCCAAGGCAGGTGGGCGGACAAAAGAAGATCTCGAAACGCCCGAGGACTGGGTCCTCGTCGAAGCTTCAGAGCTGACCAAGCTCATCGACGGCAAATTAGCTCGCGAGTTGGAAGAAGGCCGCATCAAGGATATCGCTGAGACGCAAGCGACGCTCGACAAGGTATCTCGCGAACTAAGAACCATGCGCGCCAAAGAGGAAGACATGCGCAAGCTCTTCGCTGCCCAAACAGACCCCGAGCAAATTGCCACCATCAAGGCCCAGCCGCTCAGCAGGGAGCAGAGCGTGCAACAGACAGAGCTGCGCCGGTCGTATGCCCAGTTTGCAAAGCAACTAGCAGAAGCAGAGGAGGCCTTGGTCCTACTAAGGACCAAAATCGCCGCCAGGGCCGCGGAAAAGGGCGCCGTCTCTCTCGCTGGCGGCGCCAAGGTACCCACCGTTGAAGCCGTCATGAGAACCATTCAAAAAATGACAACCATGGCCGAGAAACGGAGCGGTGACGTCGACCTTTTGGAGATGCAGATCCAGCGCCTCAAACTCTCCCAATCGCGAGAGGGGTCAGCAGCAGAGAGCAGAGAAGGCACTCCTGCACCTACGCCTAATCCACTCAAGGCCGTCAGCTTGAGAAGCTCAACGACAACCTTCACCCCCAGAGACTCGGTTAGGATCGAGTTCTCACAATCACAATCACCTGGCGCTTTCTCGGCGTCGGCCAGGAGCAACACCACCGCCACGACGTCCAGCCCAAGTCCAAGGAAGAAGGTATCGATGTTTACGGAAGAGGAGAGGAAGGAGATCAGGGCGCGGGAGGCGAGGAGGAAGGGTAAATTGGCGTTGCTGAGGAAGGCGTTGGAGAAGCAAGGGCCGAGGGTGGAGAGGCTGAGTGATGATTGATTGAATGATTGGTTGATTGACTGACTCTGTTGGATTATTGCGCCTTCTGTGTCGTTTGTCAGTCCATGTCAGTTCATGTTGTCAGTGTCGGTTGGTAGGTAGTGAAGGGGTGGATGGGTGGATGACTGACTGGGGAAGATAAGGAGTTTGGACTTGAAGAAGCTGTATTGATTAGTGATAGGGTTAAGGTTACTGAGATCAGTTGAGAGTGAAAGAATGGCAAGAGAAATGAGGAAGTTAAATCCTACCAGAAAATGGCCTGAAGCGCGAGTGATTTCACGGCGAGGATTGTGTACACCTAAAGGGAAGAGAGTGGACTGATAAAGGATCGCAAACAGTTCTCGAAATCTTCAACTGTCAACTCGAAATCGCTTTAGCAGGTTACAGGAGATTCTCAAGAGATAAAGCACACCTAAAAGGATCGAAATTCCCATCCTTCAACTTCAAAACAAACAACTCCATCTTGCCAGACCACAGAACACCAACAACTATTCAACAGCCCAATCCCGACCGACCCTTCTCATGTCATTCCCGCATCAGTGATTATAGGGATGCTTCTCCCCCGACTTCGTGTGATAATCCCCGCAAAACATACACCGTCCCCAGTCCAGCCCGTCATCAGCCTTCGCCCCACTCTTCTTCAGATCCTTCCAAGCCACATGGCCAAGCACACGATAACTCTTCCTCGGCGACTGCTTCTCTTCACTTCCCTTCCTCCTCCACCTGCCATAACGGACACCGTCACCCCATGTGCGCCGATCGGGCTTGGAAGCGAAGGGGGTCTCGTCGTCTGCGAACCGTTTCACATCTTCTTCGTCTTGGTCTTCCTCCTCTTCGGGAGGAGCAAGTTGGTATGTATACTTGGAACCCATCTTCATTTCGCCCAGACGCTTGGCTACGTCGTTGGCTTCGGGGAGAGACACAAGCGTGCGCTTTTCTTTCAGCTTGTTGGTGGCGATGATGTGCGCGTTGAGACGGCCTTCGGTTTCCGTCGTGAGCTTGCGGCGTTTGGGAGGGGACTGGCCCCCGGCATGAGCTTGGGCTTTTGGGTCTTCAGTGGAAGAAGAAGGTGAAGCGGAACGAGAAGATGGTGGAGGGGTGCTGGCTAATTTGGCCAGATATTCCTGGCATAGAGCCCACATGCGGGTATTCTGGCTGTCACTATATTGACTCTCATGCTCACGGCTCCGTTTTTCCTGATAAAGTTTCTTGTTGTTGAGAAACGCCTGCGGCTTCTCTCTCAACAGGTAGCGGTAACCTTCGCTTCCAGAGTCATATGAACGGGAGTACCTTGGCTGTCCGCCCTCTGACTTAAGTCGGCTGGAAATGAGCTCGTCGTGAACTACTTCGACGGGGGTCCGGCCCACGGCGTTCTCGCGGAAGAGCAGGCTGGGTTGGAAGTCAAGCACGGCTCGGATCAGCTTGGAGCTGGTGTGTGAGGTTAGCATGTCGTGCAGAGGGGTGTCGCCGGAAGCGTCAAGCATGTTGAGCGCGGTGGTCACCGCCTCAGATGACATCTCAACAAGGAGGTTGAAGACGGCGACGGACTTGTCGTGGTCTTCGTTCCCTCCGATGCAAGTCAGCCATTGGTGGAGTGGGGTACGACCATCACTGGCCAGGCTGGAACGCTCAGTGATCATGCGGATGACGGCCTCGCGATCGAAGAGGCTCAGCAGTTCCTTGAGCTTGTCAGCCGGTGGCGTGTAGAGCAATGCGGCGTGTAGGATATTGGTCCACGAGCTAGTCTTGACGTTCGGGTCGGCACCGGCTTCCAGCAGGAGCTTGACGAGTTCCACACGACCCATGTAAACGGCTTGCATCAGCGGCGTCACGTTGTCGTGTGACTTGGCCTCCAAGGCTTCGGGGCAAGCCTTGATGAGATACGAGACCAGATGACTAACGTCAACTAAGCCAGACTTGACAATGACGGCGTGGATGATCAACTCGCCTATATGCTTGTTAGCTTTTCTCTCCCTCCATAGAGCGGATGGCAACGCGGAACTTACCCTGATCATCAAGCCATCTGGCGATCGCACCCTCCACACCTCCGGGGGCCCGTCCCAGGTGTTGCATCCTGGGGTCTTCCTGAGCAGCCTTGGACTTGGCAAACTCGAGGTAATGTCTCAACGGGGCATCGCTCAGGAACCACTGGATACTCTCGATGCAGCAGGCCTCTGCGGCTCTCAGTAGAGGCGACGTTGTGGAATTTTCGTCGCGTGGTTGTTGAGCCACTTCCCGGCCGGCATTCGCCCAATCCTTTCTCTTCTTTCCATACACCGACAAGCCCTGGTAGTAGCGCGGCTGCTCGTTAAGCTCGACACCGGATCCTTCCACCAGGTGCTCCAATGGCAAGCCCGCACCCGTACGTCTGATCAGCTCAGCCATGACCTCAATGCGTCCCTCTCGAATAGCGGTGGCAAAGACTTCATCTGGCACGGAGAAGAACTTGGGAGGCTCTGTGGCCGGATCAAGCTGCAGAGATCCAAAGTGCTCGCCCATATCGAGCACAAACTTGAGGAGTTTCAAGTCGTTGTTCGTGACGGCATACGTCAGCGGATCCCACGTGCCATCTTCATCATCGAGAACCAGGCCGTTGTTCGCAAACCTGTGATTAAGCCATCTATAATAGTTAAGACCGTTGGTGGCCGTCCTGCCCTTGAGCAGAGTCACTGGTAAGGTGTGACTCTCTACCTGCATGGACACCTGACCGATAATGTCAATGGTAAGCTGATCGTCGACAGTCTCGCCCACAATTCTGGGTGTAGACTCGTCCGTGGAACTGTCATCATCATCATCATCATCATTTTCTTCTTCCTCGCCGCTCTTGTTCATCGTGTAACGGGTCTTGGCCTTCTCCGGAGGCGAGTATTGCGCCTGAGCAATCTCTAGCACCGCCTTGGCAAGGTCGTAGTGACCACGCTGCAACGCCAGGGTGAAGGGATTGTGTCCGTTGTGACCCCCGACAGCAATCTTTAGTGGCGGCTGCTGCTTGGCGTCGTCCCAAGAAGTCAGGGTGAATTTCTTGACCCTATCGAGATCACCAGTCCACACGGCCTCAAAAAGCTCCATATAGGCAGCCTGCTTTGTCTCAGTCATGTCCGGAACACCGGTGAAAACGAAGTCATAGTGATACGGCTCTTTCTCGGAGGGGTCGTTGTCATGATGGCGACCGAGCCAGAACCCATGACGGTTGATGCTGGAGTCATCATTACCGTCCTCCTTGCGATCGGGATAGAGCTCCTTGAACGTCTTGCCACCCTTGGAGATGATGCTCTGCTCGATTTTCTCCAGCGTCGCAATGGCGTCCCGGACGGCCTGCTCCTTTTCAGGAATGCCCTTTGTTCTCTCAAGACATTTGAGACCTATCTCATATTCCGTCCGCCTCGCCGGGTCCCCCAACTTATCAAGTTTGATTCCGCCGGATACCGCCCAGTGTTGATAAGTGCCCTCCTTGAACCGCTGGAGGTACGTGTCAATTCCCAGGGGCGGCTTGGGTTCCTCGAGTTTTGTGTTTTCTCCTTTGTGTTTTCGAAGAATCTCTAGCTGCTCACGCACCATGTCAAGGGCACTTTTACCCTTCCAATGATAGCGGTGAGTACTGTGCAAACCCCTTACTGAATCGGGGTGGAGGGGATTCGGATCGCACCCCCGTTCCAACAATTCAAGCGCAATGCTGGGCTCCTTGGACCGTAAGGCAGCAATCAATGGGCGGTCAAGATCTTCCCGGAACAATTTCTTGTTGCTCTCAAAGTCGCTGAGCCGGCTCTCCATGGGCGATTGTCTGGCGCTCTTGAGCCAGGTCTCAAAGTCAACCTCCGGCACAGCGCCCGTCTCAAGGAGCTTCACAACCATGTCGAGGTTGCCATCCTTAATTGCGACTAGTAATGGCGTCTCACTTGAATACCATTGGTTGCAAAAGACGTGGTTGATTGCCGTCTTGTAGCCTGCCTTGTCGAGCTCACAGGCCAAATCCAGGAGCGTCCTGGCATTTCGCTCCACGTAACGGGTGAACACAGTGCAGCTGTGCATGTCCGCCTGGGCGACCGTGGCACCAAGGCTGAGAAGCGTCTGAGCCATGGACTTTGCCTTTTCGATGGGAAGGGCCATGACAAGACCCAGCGTCAGGATGACCTTAGTTTTATCCTGAGGGAACTTGACGGGCAATAAGACGTCGGCTCCATATTCTTGGCACAAAAGCTTGACAGCTTCATCGTGCCCCTCCACAATGGCAAGGTGCAAAGCCGAGCACGGGACATCCCATGCAACTTCATCCACTTTGTAGAAGTCAGGGCCGTCCTCATCTTTATCTGGGAGTGTGCCATCGGGTGCTGGTGTTTCAGGAGTCTTGTCAACCTTGACAAACGAGCCTGTCGCGATGCTCATCTTATCGCCACCGGTATCAGACTCGGTATCGTCAGCTTCAATCATTTCGATGTCTTCCGAGTCGTCCTCTTTCTCATTGTCGACATCCATCTTGTCCATCTTCTTCTCTCGAAGTGCAGCCCTAGCCTTACGACGCTGATCTTCCAGTTCCTCAAACTCTTCCTCGTTGGTGTTGCTCTTGTTCATGAGGAGCTTGATAATCTCCACATCTCCACGAGAAGCGGCAAGGTGGAGTGCGGTTCTTCCGTCCGCGAGACGCGCAGTAAGGCGGGCACCAGCCTCAACAAGGGCACGAACCACTGCTGGCGAAGAGGACATGACAGTAAGGTGAAGGGGAGTCCTGCCTGTGTGGTCCCGGGTATTGGGATTAGCGCCCTCTTGAGCAAGCCAGTCTTGGACGTGCTCAACATCCTCGTCGACAATAGCCTGGCACAGCCTGGCAGTGTTGCCGATATAGGCCATTTCCGTCCAGTCATCGTCGGTCAAAGGGTTGAAGGAGCCAATCTGTTGTCTTCCGGGGTCGTCCTTGATGAAGGAAATCCTGCCAGAGACGTAGATCTTTTCCTCCTCTTCGGCGATGTCTTTCTCTTCATCGGTCTGGGGAACCGGGCAGTGTCCGCAGCAGTCTTCAACGACGTCCTTGAAGCGGCCAAACTAAAGAAGGGAAAATAGGGGTAAGCAAAGAAGGTTTCGGAAGTTCGTTGGAAAAGACTTACAAAGGCAGGATGGCGGTGCAAATACACGGTCCGATCATCGCGCTGGTTCCACTCGGCATTGAGCAGGAGATCCCTGGTGTAGCAAAGCTTCTCGATCTTTTTGGCATGGAACTTGGGACCGTAGGGGATGGTGAAGGTGTGATAGTTGGATACCTCGTCTCCGTTGACCCAATCGGCGATTTCGTCGTCATAGTCATCCTTGATATTCGTGCCCATGGCCCGAAAGTTCTTGCGCACGAATCGGTTAAGAGCAGGGCGACCTCTTTCCTGGCGACGCTGGTCAACATAGTTGTCTCTAGCCTTGGCAGTGGGCAGTCTTTCCAGCACGAGAAGTCGTGCCAGACCCAGAGTCCTCATAAAACTCCGCTCGAAGATGGTAGGGTCGATGCGAGAACGGTCAAGCTCAGGCCAGTAGACCTCAAAGCCTCTGCGGCTGTACTTGGAAAGGCGGTTTTCGTACGAGGGACTGCGGCGAGTGAGGTCGATGTGATTGGTCTGGGTCATGTAGGACTGCAGAGCGCGAGGGGTACAATAGACTTGCTTTCCATCATACGCAGCGCCGGAGCAGTCGATGTCGAAGCCGGTAAGAATTTCGGACACGGACTTGTAGATGCGAAGAACGATCTGGATGTGTCTGGTGGGATACTGGCTGCAAATAGTAACAGCATGCTTGGTCCTGACCGTGGTCGTCTCGCAAAGCAAGGCATCCCTCACCTGGCTCTCAATCTCCTTGATCTTCTCAATCGCCTGCTCCTCGCTAAGGCCGTACAAGAACAGATCGACGTCGGAAGCAGGAGCGAACTTTTCATGGTAGAATTCGCGCATCAGCCTCTTGGAGCCGCTGTACTTTTTGGGAACCGGCAAGATGCAGTTGACAACGGACGAGCCGGCGGCAACGACGTTGTCCCAGTTCAACTCGACCAAAGCAGACTCGGAGAAGATGTTGAAGTTCCTCTGGAAGTCCTTGTGCGACTGGACAACGGCGGGGGACTGGTCTTTCCGGCGCATGTCTTTGGGCAGGGGCATGACGTAGCGTGCTCTCTCCTCTTGGGACTCGGCCTCCAAGTTGCGGGCCCGGATCTTGATGTCCGAGGTGTTGTCTGTGAAGAGAGGCAGGACGTTGACGTAGGGGTCCTTGAGCAGCTCAGAGTCTGGCTCTTGAGCGTAGGCCTGACGAAGACGAGCCTCATAGTCGCGGTAGGGCTGGAGGAGGTCGGCCATGGGGGTCTGTGGGTGGTTGGCGATGTGCTTGACCAGGTCGCTATGAGGGACCGGCAGCCGGGGGAATGTTGACGTCGCCATCTTGAACACTTGGAAGGCTTGACTTGGTATTGATCAATCTTGGAGACAAGAGACTTGGGTGGACCTGACTGTATCAAGGATGGTGAAGAATGGGGATGATGATGAAGGGACGAGACGGACGGACGGTGGAAGAAGAGAATGAGCGACGGAGGATTGTTCATTTTATAAACTTCGTTGACATGAGTGAGGCAGGCACTACCTTGGGCATCATGTCTCTAACCGCTGCAGCGTCGATTTGGCCATCATCAACCGCACCTTCCTTCCCACGCACCTCATTTCATCAGGTCGTCCCAGGAAGGAAGTCGCCATGGGGGGTGTGCTGCCTGGACAACCCACGTCAACAAGACAGGACAACATCTTCATGGAGGCAAGGGAAATAACCGCACTACACCCATCGCGGACGGATCTCGCGAATCTGGCGCGGTATCATGTGAGGTCGAGTAGTGCAAACCGTGAAAGGTGGATGTGATGCCTGGAGTTGCCTGGTGTTTGCGGGGAACTCGTCGACATTGGTTGAAGCTATCGCGGCGGACCCACTTCTGCCTAAACCTACTAGGTAAATCATCCATCCATCCAGCCGTGTCCCGTTGTGTGTTACCAACCCGCATTATACATACATACGCCGGCAGGCATTGGATGTGCGCCTCTAGCCAAACACACACATGTCGATTATGACAAAACAATATCACTAGATTTGACTTTCTCACCGGTCTGTTGTATCTAGAGGTAGCTGATGGAAATGATATCGCGGCGACCCGAGGCTCATTGAACTGCGACATCAAACCAGGCAATAAATGACAACAAGTGACTGCACATAATAACCCTGGAAGACGCCGTGGAACAGGCAAAAGCCAAGCTAGACTGTCTTCCTCTAACCATTGTCTCTTTTGGTGATCGATGAGCCTCACTCAGTCGTGGAGACAACTCGTGCCAGTCAGTCCAGCAACCCATCAATTATCTCCATCCTGGCGCAATAATGACGGTGGCAGAAGGTGCTCGATAAGTGTAAGAGCATCAGAGCCTCAGTAATACAACCACCCCCGCAGCCGTCTACCGTGCCTTCGTAGCCCTCTTCTTCCTCCGTTCTTCAAACATCCCTTTCGTAAAATAACATTGAAAATCCCAAACGCCGTACCATTGTGTGTGTTGTCCCATAAAACCTCCTCTGCTAAAGCGTCGCGTCGCGTTGCGAAGTCTACCTAGTAATGCTTGCTTGCTTGCTTGCTTGCTGTGACTCTGTCCGTCCTTTTCTTTCTATGGCCCCTGCCATATGTGGCCATCGCCGTTATTGTTATTGTCGCGTGCGTGTGTAGGTATAGGTAGGTAGGTATGCTATCCGTCATCATCATCGTCTTCGTCCTGTCAGACCACCTCATAGCGCAATAGCCCCCCTCCTACCCTCTCGCAAATGCAACAACCCTTGGAGACCGCAGAAGCAGAAGAAGAGCTGTTCGTCACAATCCACCACACACATGTCAGCAAAGCTCTTTCTTTGTATGGTAATCGTCCCGGCCGCTCGTATCATGTTCTGTATCGTCTCCCTAAAGGCAGGTTGTCCTTCCAATCTCGCCTTTGGGATGGATACGCAAACCATAACAGCAATTGGGAGATAACGAGGAGAAAAGGAAGTAAACCTACCGCGTAAATAGCAATAGCCATCCCAGCCGTCGCCGCCACCTCCTTCCCATCCTCCGGGTCCTCCGTCCCGCCCACGAGCTCCGGGTGGTTGTTGTTGAAGAGGATGCACAAGACGCCGAGGATGAGCATGGCAAAGGCGGAGATGACGGTGCTGTGTTTGATTGTCTGTGGTCAGCCTTGATTCAATTCGACGTAGATGTTGTCGGGTGTGGTGATGTTTCTTCGGCCCGTGACTGCGCGCTGCCGTAGTCTGTGATGGCGAGGTTGTGGTGTAATTGATGAATGGTTCCAGGTTGCTGCTTACCAGCTCCAAGCCTGCATGGCTCCCACAAGAGGCTTCATCTTGACGGTGTGTTGATTGTTATGTGCGATGTTGTTTCGTTGTCTGTGCAAAATCGAGTGCGACAGCTGGGTAGGTAGTAATTTGCCGTTGCCGTGAGAATGCCCTGTTGTTGCTGTTGTTGTTGATGGCGATGTAGTCCCGTCAGTGTGATGCTTGGAGAATGGAGACCAGGACCTGGCCGTAGTCAAGCACGTCCCCTCGACCGGATGATGTCGTTCGTTAGGTTGGACCTGACTCGGGTCCACATTCAAGACCCACAGCCATAGACGCAGATGACCAATCATTGGATGTGGTAGGCGCAGTGCGCTTGCGAAGAAACGACTCCTTGAAGACGATATGAACAACGATATTTGTGAAGAAAACAAGGAAGAGCACAGTCACTATATGAACATCAGCAAACCGATTCAGGAGACTCGCTTAGTCTCTAGAGGTACATATAAAGAAAATTCGTAGGAGAGTGCGGATGCAGTCATGTTCTTACGAACAATCGGCGATAGCGGTCTGCTACAGTCCGTTAGTGACAATACAGTATTTACATTGTGGACTTATCGTGCACTAACTAAGTTTAGCACTAAAGAAAAGAAGCCATCAAGGTCTCAACCTTTCCCAAAAGCAAAACGTTGTCAATCCAAATCCACGCACGACAATCATGCACTCCCTTAAGTAGTAACACCTTGGCTTCCTAATCCTTCACACTGTGCCTATCTCTTGGAGCCATCAACAGAGCCGAATCGTTTCCTCCTCCCAGGTTTCGTGGTTCCGAGAGCTCCCTTCGAAGAAGCCCACGCGTCTGTAGCAAGGCTGCCCATCCATGTTCTGTACGCTCTCGTCCAGCATCAGCGCCAGTCCTGCCTGGAAGAGGATACTTTTGGTAGTTTCCCCGGACACAAGTATCACAAGGAGTACCGATTCGCCTAGCTTTGGGGTCTGGTCCGGGTCCCAGTAAACATAAACCCATTGTTTGTCGCTCGTTCGTACCGCAAACAACGAACATTCAAACCTCGATCTCCAGGTCGCCAGCCCCCTCTTGACCCGGCTCTTTATGGCGAGTTTTATTCCTTCTTCATCCGCCCTCGTACCAGTGTATCGAGCTGTGGACGTGGGACAAGTGAACTCATTGAACTGTGGCCAGGTAAGTGCATCGGTGGATATTGAAGCCGATACAGTCCAGTAGAAGAATCTTTTTGGCCCAATCTTTAGCAGCCCTGGACCACGAAGGGGGTTTGGAATTCGTAATGTCTATCGGTTCCTCCTTGGGTGGGTTCCGCTCATGATACCACCACATACAATCCAGGGGCCAAAGTTCCTTCAATGTCCCAGCCACGTAGGTGAATTCGGTCCTCTGACATCCCCTGACTATCCTTAACCAGGCTTGGACAAATGTGAAGTTGGATTCTTGTCTCCCGCACTGCAGGCCTCGAGGCAACTTGTTTGATTCAGAATTAGATGTCTGAGACCCACAAAGCAACTCAAAATCCAATTTGGTACAGTATTCTTGCTGTTCAGATATCCGACCCAAACACAGGCATCTTCCGGTTGTAGAAAGTGCTCTCCAGCCAGGCTTGGTAGACCCTCGGAAGCCGTGCGGGAACAGCACTCCCAGAACAGCCGTGCGGCTCCAATATAGACAACACGCGGAGATAAAAGTCCTTCTTGCATGACCCAGCCTCGCCTCAGGAGAGGTGTGTTCAATTCAAGTATTCGACCGTCGTAGATGTTAGTTCCATCTTCCTGTTGCGTGATTTAGCATGGAAGGACCTGAAGCGGATTCCTTTGCATGAAGCAAGTGTCGGCTCCCCCAACACCTAAAGCAGTAATGTTGCACGATGAATTGCCATAGATTCTACCCATAGCAAGAGCCTCCCTGTGCCAGTCACTTTCCGGATCTTGCATGATGCATAAGGAATCAATCCACAAATATCGATACCCAAGTCGTTGTGTAATTTCCATGGCATCTTGGAATGTTCGCGGGAGGCCTTCTGTAGGTATATGAACTTGCAGGAGCTCCAAGTTTTCCGTTGTCAAATTTAAAGCCGAGTCGGTAGAAGTCATGGCCCATGAATGACTCAATGTCAGGTATTGAATTGATATGTTCTCGGAGGTTGACGTGAGAATCAGCCGTGGTGCAAGCTTTCCATCCACTGTTCCAAATTCTATGAGTCTTGTCGGGGGCAGTTCATGCTCCGCGTTGTTCATATCAATCGGTTTTGGGTGGCATTTTGGGTCGGCCACCTGCGGCGAAGATGATGGCACTATCCGACCAGTGGCAAGATGAAATGTCGGCTACTTGGAGAAAAAGAGGAAATGCGTAGAGATGGAATGAGAGGGGTAATGGGACAAAAGACGTGCCATGCAATCGCGGAAAAAACGACTTGTATTGGCTAGTTGAATGAATCGAAGCAACGTGTTGATCGGAAGAGGAAGTGGCGGACGGGAAACACACCCAGAAAGCCTAGCGGTCATCCTCCCACCGAGATGAATCGTGCGGCATAATCCTCCCCTAGGCAAACGCTCAGGCAGACATGGTTGTTGCATAGGAATAACGAGCAAACGGCCAATAGTGTAAGTAGTATCCATCTGAGCGCTCATCCACCGGAAATGACTTTGAGTTTGACTACAGAAGCCCGATGCTTCCTAAACTCCTCTCCTGAATAACACAAATTTCACAGACAGTGCCCATTTTGCATCGCTATGATGTCGCATATAGGGTATGCTATGGAGTCGTTCGCGTGATGTTCGAAAAGGTTGTTGTTGTGAAGTAAACGCAAAAAATCGTAGGTAATGTTGACTTTGCGACTTTGGACCGCGGATTGCTTGCGGCCGAGGAAAATCAATGCTAACAGAAATCACCGCTGGAATGTTGCGCTAGAGGTGATGTCTTGAACGGGCGTAAAACGGCTTCTGCACTATCAGTCTGTTAGCATACGTCCTACTCTTCAAAGCAAGCAGGCGAGAGATGCACTAACGTGCTAACGGCGAGATGTGCTAGGCCATATCATGAAGTTCGAAGTGGATGCAACATCAAGTCGGCAAAGAGTCTCAGGTTGAGTTCCCGCCGTCCTGAACATCGATGCCTAGAGGTCCTCCTCAAATCGAAGGGCGACCCCAATGGCGTGAAGCACGGCGGAGAGAAAGAAGTAGTAAGAGAAGAACACAATAAATGTATAAAAGAAGAAGGATATACAGCAGTGCCAATAGGTGAATCAACACTTCAAGATAATCAAGTAGAAGACGAAAAGCACGTCTCTGTCTCCGTGCAACACGGGAGTGCCGCCGGTCGTTGTCAGATGCCATTGATGACTGAGTGAGTGCTGCCTAGATGTATGGAAACACACCAGACGGGTGAAGTGAAATGTTCCTTGAGATAAGACTGAGGTGCAACGAGAGAGACGGACTGGACCAAGACGATGTATCTGATGATGGTGTCGTTTGTTGTTGTTGATGCTGGAGCTGGCTACTAGGTAGGTACTAAGGGTTCTTCCATGCCGAGGAAGACGAAGCTTGATACCCGGGCAACGTGTAACCAGCGTACTTGCCTGTTGTCAACCAGAGGCGCTACAGTGGTCACCATCCAGTCATCCCGATTTGTGGTTAGCAACCATGGAAGTCGCTTCACAGTTGGTATAACGGGGATGGGATGGGATGGGATGTCCTTCGGGGAGTAAGGTGGATTGAACAGGGCAGGAAGAACAAACAAAAGAAAATCAGAGCGAGACGGATCGAATAACCAACTGACCCAACGTGCCTTCTCTTCCCGCCCCAAGTAGCTCATAGTGGTCGCTTGTACAAAGACGCAGAGACGAGACTAATCGGAGTGTACTTGCAGTAGCAGAGAGAGAACCAAGCACCCGGGAACGAAGACAGGAGGCAGAGAGACAGGAGGCAGAGAGACAGGAGGCAGAGAGAAAAGGTACAATTCCAATGGATGCAATTTACCCTACACTATACACATAACCACAACTGAAGCTATAAACTCAGCGCCATGACCCGTTCGCCCGCCCGCCCATCCATCATTCTTCCCTTCTTCTTCTCTTTCACTCTTCCCTCTTCTCTCCGTGAGTTGTTTAAAGAAAAGCCAGAACTATACATGATGCGACCTTGTAATATAAACGAAAAAAAAAGAAGAAAAAACGCCATAGCTATGCAATGCTAGTTTTCATATGGTAATAGTGCTTTGGGTATGCGTTGAAGAGCAGAGGGAGAAGCCAACAGCATGGGACCCAAAAGAGGAGACTGGAAGAAACGAAACGAAAAACAACGCAACGCAGGCTCAACATCAAACCTCCCCTTCCTCCTCCTGCCCAAATCCCCATCTTTCATCCATCTCCATATCCACCCATCATCCTCACTCACACTCTTACATCATACCACGACAAGCCTAGAGTCATCTAGACTTAGGAAAACCTCCACCTAGGCCTCCCATCCTTCCCCGCGGCATTCATCCCCAAACTACTCCCACTCCTACTCGCATACCCTCCACTCATCCCCAACGAACTTCCACTCCGCCTTCCCGCCGCAACAGCACCCGTATTACCCGTGCTCAAGCCCGTCGCATGTCTCGCCCCCGCCACCGCCTGCGGACTCTCCCGTCCCGTCAGTCCAGGGGTGGTAGCCCTCCCCACGCGGGAAGTCGGCTGCGGAAGCATGCTCTGCCTATTGCCGCGCGAAGTAGCCATGGAACTAGCTGGTCTTACTGCGAGACTGGGTTCGGACATGCGAGGCGGTTGGAGGGATTGGCGCTTGGGGTTGCTGCGCATGTTGGAGGTGCCGGAGCCGGTGGGGGGTTCGACGCGTTCGCGACTACCGGTGCCACCGGTGGAGGAATGGAGAGAAGTGTTGGAAGACGAAGGGGGGTAGTAAGAGTGGGAAGTCTTGGACTGGCGCGGGGTGGTGGTGGGACGCGTGGCGCCGGGACCGACGCTCTTGGAGAGGGTTTGCTGTGAGTAAGGACCGGGAGAGGATAGGCGCTCGCGGAAGGACAGTTTTGAAGCCGTGGCGTTTGCTCGTTTGAGGGTCGGACTCTGTATGTCCGAGCCGTCGACGGATGGAGAAGCGGTGGCACCGCGGGTCAAAGGAGAGCGGGTTTGCGGTATCTTGGAAGTGGAGGACTGGCCTAAGGAGGAAGTAGACCTGGCATAGGGCGAAGGGGTGGTGAGGCTCAGAGGTTTGAAGTTATGGCCCGTGTCGATGTCGGATGGGCTAAAGGTGGCGTTCCAACGAGGACGGTTGTCGAGTTTGGAGGATGGGCGAGGGGGTTGGGCGGAGCGGGAGCTGGAAGGAGTAGTTGTGCCTGGTCTTTCGCGGTAGTCCGTCTTTACCGGGGTGGAGGCAAAGATGGTGGACATCCGGGGATTGGATGGTACCGCTTTACGGGTGATGGTTGAGGCCGAAGCTGGGATGGTCGACTGCCGGCGAGACGTAGCAGGTTTCGGAAGCTGGCTACCGGGAGTACCCGCCTGTCGTGACTTTGACCGAGTAGTGGGGGGAGCGTTTCGGCCCGTCATGATGACAGACGAAGGTGGTGAGCTCTGGGGAGTCTCATGGCCGCTACCCAATGGAGACCTGTCAGACAAGATGCTGGAAACGGAATCCCGTAGTTGCTGTCCTTTCGAATACAGTTCCTCCACAACCATATCCACGTCAACCATTTCCTCCTTCAGATCCTTCCACTTGGCCTGCAGCTCGTTGTGCAAACGCAAGATCTCTCCGTTGACCGTCAACCGATCCTTGACGCCCTTCTCGATAATCGACAGAACCCTCTCGATGGCAGGCCCGTAATGAGTCTTCTTAGCCTCGTAACTTTCCAGCTTCTTGCTCATCATAGGCTGGTTCGTCAAGTGCATTCCCGTGTCGAACGCCTCCTTCACTCTCTCCAGACTCCGTTGGACCGACTCGTACATCTTTTGCGCCTGTCTGCCGGCGCCCCTGAACACCAACACCCACCGATCCTCACCCAGTTCCTTCCTCAGAGACTCGGCATCCTTCTCCAGCTTCCTGTAGGTAGCCTCGAGACTGTGCCTCCGCATCTCCAACTCATCGGAAGCAGTAGGGAAGATATTCTCCGCCCGTGACTGGAAGCCCGCCAGTCTCATGGGCAGAAAATCCAACGAAGCCCGGAGCGGCTGCATCCTCGCAAACAACGCCAACAAGCTTGAGTCGTCCATCGAGATCCCCGTCGACGGAGTCGGCAGCGGTGACGTCGGGCTATTCGGGAAACCAGAATGACCAAACCTCCCGTTACCATGGGCACTAGCCGCCTGCAGCCTGCTCACCATGGACGTCGGCGTCTCCTCCACAATGGTCTCCAAATCCCCAATATCCACGCCATCTCCCGCCAACATGGCCGTCTTATGCCTCCTTTCCTCCATCTCAAACACCAGCTTGCTCAAGTCATCCACCTCCATCTGGATATCGCCCAGCACCACGTTCCACAGCTCCTCCCACTCCATGGCCAACTCCACCTGCGATTTGACGGCCCTCAGCGTGTTCCTGATCCGCGCCCACTCGCCCAAGATGCTCTCCATCTGCGCCACCGCCCGGCGCAAATCCTCCGTCGACACCTCATTTATGTCTTCGCGTTCCTGCAGCTCTTCGATAGCTCCAACATAGATGTTGATCAGCTCCTCGAACCTCACAATGGCCTTTTCGACTTCATCTACACCTTCGCGCCCGCCAGCGGCCGCCCACTCGACGTCATCGTCGGCTTCGAGACCGCCAATGACTTCCGAGGCTTTGTAGATCCACCCGCGAATCTGCTCGGCTGCGCCGATAAGTGCCCGGGCGGCTACCTGGGCCGTGGGAATGGCGGCAATCTTGTTGGAGAGGAGCTCGGCATCGGGAAGGGTGATGGAGGTTAGCTGGGCGAGCTGGTTTGCGAAGGAGGCGCGAGATAAGGTGTAGACGGATTGAGGGCGGGAGAGGCTGAGAGGGTTGAAGGAGATGTTGTCCGGGTCGAAGTCGTCGGCGCTATTGTTGTTGTTGGAGGAGCTGTTGGAGGTGTCGCGTTGATGTGACTGGAAGGGATATGTATCCTTTGGCGGAGGCGGGGGCGGCACGTCGTCGGAAGACTGTGATGAACTTCGGCGTGAATCGCGAGCTATGTGCTCGTATCGCGTGTCTGGTTGTGCCTTGACACCGTTGCCGTTGACATGATCGGGCAGTCGGTACTTGTTGGTGTCCATTTCAGTGTTTCTGTCTGGTGAAGAGGACACGCTGTCGTTATCGTGATGTTCTTGTTGTTGTTGTTGTTGTTGAGCTAGTACGTCACCACCGATGTCTGCGTGTTGGTCGTGGGCGGCCTCTTGGGCTTCCTCTGATTTGTGGCGGTGATGGAATAGCGTGGATGCCTTCAGGCTCGATGAAGATGATGGCAGGTGGGCGGGAGGACCTTTCCAAGGGCGACCGCGTCGCTCGATAACGAGGGCTTGAGAAAGCGACAAGTGGTGCTCGTCGAGCTTCTTCAGCGTCTCCTCGGGGAGTTTGCCGATCTCGAGATCCCGGTGTTGGGGCGGGGATGTGGGTTTGCGCTGGCCGCCGAAACCGAGAGCCTTCAATCTCGCAGCGAGACCCGGGGAGGGTTTTCGGGTGGCGCGAAGACCGGGAGGGGTCGGATCGGGAGTGAGGAGGACGTCTGTCGAGAAGTGGGATGTTCGCGGTGTTGAGGAGGAGGCGGAGGAGGAGGAGGAGGTGGGCGGTTCGGAGTCGAGGTGATTTACGGAAATGTGAACGTGATTGGTATTATTATTGTTAGTGGTAGTGGTAGTGGAAGCGCTGGAGCTAGTATCAGGCCTGCTGTCGCTGCTAGTATCGGAGTTGGCAAAGGTGAACTGGAGCAGCTCGGTAGGGACCTCGGAAAAGGACAGTTCGACGGCGCTATCCTGACGCTGTTGCTGTTGCTGTTCCTGGTGGTGATAGCTATCCCGGTCTAATTGCTGCTGTGACTGCGAGTCGTCAATCGTATCTTGGGCATCGATGTCCAGATCAGAGTCGCCGTCGTCCTTCACCAGTCGGATGGTAAAACCACAGTCACCACTGGCTGGCGGAGGAGGGCCAGCAGCTGGAGACGTAGGCGACAACACACTGGTGGTCATTTGTTGAGGAGTATCTTTTTTTCTTCTTGCTTGGGTGTCTATGTCTGGTGGTGATTATTGGTCCAGCTCGTGACCCGGGATTCGAGACGGTGACTGGTTCTAGAGCCCGAAGAGAGGCCCAATCGGACTTGGGTTCGACCACAGACAGGCTCAGATGGGCTACTTAGCTAGGCGATGTCGCAACACCTTGCAGCAGCAGCAGCAGCAGCAGCAGGCAACCTCTCTTTTCACTCCTTCACACGAGGGAGCAGCGGGCGTGGGCGTGCATGCAGCAGCTGCTTGTGTGATGCTAGCGTAGTGTAGTGACTATGTACTAGACTATCTAGCTAGGTATGTAGTCGTCACGTTGCTGCTGTATCGGCGATACAATCCCGGGCGATCCTCAGAGGACGGCTGGCGGTTGTCGCGATTGGACCTTGGCTGGGGTTACTTGGGGTCGGATATGAAGGGGGGGGGTCCCGCTAATACCGGCGCGAGTGTACCTAGTAGTTGTTTCGGAGCAAGCAGAAGGGATGGATGCGACAGGCCTTGAATACCTAGGTGTACTGTGGTTGGAATGCCGAGGATGGAAAGGGAATGTTTGGTTTCGAGGTGAGTGGCAGATGAGTGAAATTGGTAGTGTAGAGTGTGACGCCGGGCGGGCTTGGCGAAAGTGAGGGAAGGATTGGAGAAGTCGAGTATTTTTGCGTTCGGATGAGGAATCGATAACAACACCCACCAAAAAATAGAAGGGTCTAGCCTTTAGTCCCCAAGATCTGTCAGATATGTATGATTAGGTATGGGAGATGGGGAGAAAGCAGGGAGAAGAAAAAAAAAAAAAAAAAAAAAAAAAAAAAAATTATCCAATTTGCTTATTTCTGGAAACCCGTAGGTAGTCATGGAGGTAATTTGGGGGATTCCATTTACGCCGGGCATTCCTCTTGACAAAGCCAAATACCAGTACACAAGCAAGTTTCCAGTGACGGGTTTCAGCACACCCTCATCCACTGTGGCAACAACCAATCACTTTGATCCTTTGCTAGGACGTGCAAGATTCAAACACTGGACCAGCTTTGAAACAGCTATGTCATGAACAAGAGAGAGAGGGAAGCTCCGAGTGGTGACCGGAGACAAACTATCCATTCCTGACTAGCGGTAGATAAGTGAGATGAGTGCCCATCGTCAACAATCCAAGATGAATAATTGCCGCTCCCCGCATTCTCCGTCCAGGCCATCCACCGGGTATACGTGATATCCTCTTGCTGCCGCTGCTGTTCTGCAATCCGACATCTCGACCAGTCCATCCATTGTGTAATCAATCACATCACAGCCCATCACCATCTGGGGGATCTTCCATTTTCTTCCTTCTCAAGCGTCTCCAGCAAATGACAGAGGTCGCAACCCTCAAGAAGCGATATTGATATCGGCCGCCCCTCCTACTCGGGTGCGCAATTACACTACACTACAGTTATTACGTACATACCTTGCCATTTCCACTCAGGCGGTTCAGAGGCACTTCAGGAGGCTTGTCCACCCACCTAAAAAATAAGGGTACCCCTGCGCACGGCAATCGGACTTGACGCTATACCGGATGGGGTAAATAGTCAGCTCAGAGGAATGCCACCTTTTTATAGACTGACTGACTGTTGAGACATGGCAAAAAGAAATAATCGCGGTTTTCTCGGTAACTGAGGTGTTCGTGTCAAAGTAACCCGATGTTCAGGGCGTACTTGAGACAGCATGTGAAGAATGGGTAAAAGCGCATTGTGAAGATTACGTTCCAACAAACAAACCAAGGGAGACTTGGAAGCCTCTCACTCGATTCCTTAAACTAATGTCAAAGAGGACATAGAGAAGGATCCGATATCGCATGACATCATAAGCAACAACTGCACACTCCTGTTCGAATGCAAGCAAGCACACCTAGTCAGTCGGATATGTACATACATGCCTGGACTTCACGGCTTCGTACCTGACATTGCATGCGTGCTCTCAACGGCGGCAGGTAAACCGTTAGAAACCGCAGAAGTCTAGTAGCCCTGTCCGTAAATACCTAGCTGTGGGGTTAACAGTCTTCCATCCGAAGTTCTGAATGGGTGATGGAATTGTTTCTCGTGGAAAGAAAGGACAAGGGTTCTGGAGCTTCTGTTTCACACAAGAGCCCTGTGTGTTTCTCGGTCTTTTGTTTGGCCACCTGTACTAACCACCACCACCACCACCACCAATGGAGAGCTGACTTGGGAGCCCTCTCTCATCTATCTTTATACAACACACTTATGACCGAGCACGACTTCTTCACGACCTTGACTTGGCTGCATAATTTACTTGAGAGTGATGTGCTGACCAGAGACAGACAGACAGACAGACAGACATACAGACAGACCGACAGACTTTGCAAGCTGTCAACATCTGAAACCTGAAACAACGGGATTTCAGGGAAGATGCCAGATGCTGAAGATACGTCAGGCAAGGAAATTGCAGTCACTCGGCAGCACCCGCTCTTCTTCCGTGCTTGCATACCCTGCCTATGTAACCGGACCACGGGGCTTGTTCGGGACATGTATACAACGGGAACGTACATACTAGACGTTGGATAGGTCAGAGGGTGTCGCTGGTCTGACGGGCCGCTCGCTGAAAGTCGAGTGTCAAGGTCACCTAGGTAAGGTGGAGGGAGGGGAGGGGATTCCTAGTAGGTGTAGACCTGCCGAGACCGGCACGAGATAGGTTGTTCGTGTCATCATCACAAGGGAGACCACAGAAGAGGAAAGTACCTCTAGAGGTAGCCAGCCAACCCCTGAACGCGCATCCGCCAAATGTCCACAAACCATCTCGACCACCTGAAAGGACATCCGGGGATTCGCTTGGGTTCTGCTATCGGACTGGCCTGTTTGCTCGCTTCAGATACCTTACCTAGGCATGGTCTCAGATTTCCCCGAGGGGCGGAGATGGATGACCTAGGGCGATGAAAGGAAGATCCTCCGGAAATATGTGACAACTGAACGCCTGTTAGTGTAGTGTAGCCCCTGCAGTGCCACTACCAATCCAGCCCGGTTCAGTCTGTCCTTCCACTTCCCCGCTGCTATCAGACGGGAACTCAGGCCTCTTGCTGTTAGTGGACGCATGCAATGGTCCGGCCATTTCCAACTGACACTGCCGTGTAAATTGCACTAGCGCCGCCTAACACTTCCAAGCTGCAAGGGCAGCACCTGCCTGCAGTAGAAGCGGGCGTGGAATGAGCGGGGTGATGAGAGGTTGTAGGTAGGTAGCTACTGCTAGGGGTGCTAGCAGCCTAACGACAGCACACCACACCGTCACCCAATCTGGATGGGCTCCAACCCGACATGCCCGCCTGGACTCTCTCTCCCTCTCTCTCTCTCTCTCTCTCTCTCTTTCCGTCCAGTCCTCCGTCCCCGTCATCATCCACTTTCCGCAGTCCAACACGACAACAAAATCACCAAAAAAAAAGTACCGAACAACTCCTTCGTCAATTCCTGTGCTCGCAGACCCCGGCCATCCATGTATGCAACAGCAGAGGCAAAGCACCCCTGACTCGATCATCGAAGCCTGACATCTTCTTCTTCTCTCTCTGTCCCTTCTTCCACAGAATTACCCCATCACTTCCTCCCGCTGTGGATCTTTTTTTTTTTTGGGAGGCATAGTTCCCGGACAGACAAGGCTTCAAACTTGAGTAGTGATTTGACAATCTCTTTTCAGAGTGTTTGTTGGTCATCGACTCCCAACTTCAACACGGACACCACCGCCTCCTCGGTCGAATTTCTAATCACTGCCACTGCCACTGCCTCTTCTCCGCCTTGGGGCATGTCAAGAGGACCATAACGATTTCTATACGCCAGCGCCCAAATTCGAGACTTCCCCTCTTCTGCCCACGACGAGGCAGGCAGATAGTAAGCCGAGACCTGCCAAACGGTTATACATATACACGGGTCGGTGTATCCCATCGTCGAGACACGTTCGAGACATACATACTTCAAGCCATACCATATCGGACCGCCAGCATGAGCGCTTCACCAGAGAACGATTCCGTCGCCCGGTGTGAGTCGCCCGAGGCTCTGCCCTCGCCGGCCGTTGGCGCTCCCGCTCACAAGTTCATGCGCTGTACCTCTGCCACCTCGGCCATCTCCCACGCATCAGGATCCACCGAACGCTCGCGCGACTCCGTCGTTAGCGACGCCAGTTCGGCCTTTTCGCGCTCTTCGTCCGGCACCTTTCCCGTCAGCTCGCGCCGCTCCGAAATCAGTACGCTTGGCCGCTTCTTTCTCCGATCCCGTGATAACTCCTGGATACGGAACTCTACCGGAAGCTTGGACTCGTTGACAGCTAACTCCTCCGTCTCGTCAGGAAGCAGCAGCAAGCGGCGGGGCTACATGCGCCCTCAAGGAACCGACTTTGCCCAGAGCGCCCGCCAGCGCGAATCCGTCCTGAGTCTCGGAAGCATCGCCCACCTGCAGTACTACTTTGCCCGGACCGGCCTTTTGGACGGCAAGGGCGCCCAGTTCGCCCGCAAACGCCAGCAAAAGGCGCAAACACTCGATCTGTCCATGCTTGAAGGCGGCGACTACACAATACCTAGGGTCTTGAACTTTGAGAACGATTCGAGCTATGCCTCCATGGGCAGCAGTCCCAATACCCCAGGCCTCGAGCCCGACATCAAGTCGCCCACAGGAGACGAGCACAACATGGAATTCCAGCCGCCCGAGGAGGAGTATGGATCGGATTATGACGAGGAAACAGACCAGCAACATATGCTCCCGCCGACGGTCTCGACGTACAACCATCGCGAGAAGCCGATCCCCAAGCCCCCATCGATGGAGGAGCTTCGGTCCGAGCTAACAAGCGCCCTCGACGCCGCCGAGCGATCCCTGAAAGAAGCTAACGAAGCCACCGCGCCCGCGGGCGAGTCTGCTCCGCCGTCAGACCGGGTCGTCGTCCCACCCGCCATTCTTCTCTCTGACACAGCATCCAAACCCACCTCTTCTGAACAAGAATCCTCCAGCCCCGTCGTCCCCACCGTCCCCCTCAACCCCACTGGCTGGTATGAAATCCAGGGCATGCACATTCTCGACGTCATGACCTTGGCCATTCGCGCCGCCAAGATCTACTACACCTCGCACGAGCGCCCGGACCGATTAGACGCCATCAAGTCGGAAAAGGACCTTCGCGCCGACCTCTTGTCCGTAATGGACATACTCAAGAAAATGGCCACGCGCGGCTTCATCGGCGGCATGCGCGACGACGAGTTCCAGACCATGAACCAATGGATCAAATCCCTGCGCGACATGCTCTCCAAGGAAGACGAAATGGAAGCCGCCGAGCAAAAGGAGCGCGAGTCCTGGACCTGGCTAAAACCCGAAAACTGGCCGACCGACGAGAACGGGAACCAGATTGAGCGCGAGGAAGCCTTTATTCACTCCATGTTGGCCGGTCTGCCATTGCCCCCACCGCTGTCGAGTCTCACCCCGTTGCCGAGGTGGACGCCTATTGATCGCTCGTCAAATAATCCGGAACCGACGCCGTTTCTGAGGGAGCTGAGTAATGGGATTCGGTTGGTGCATCTGCATAATTGCGCTGTACGCAAAAGTCGGAGGAGGTTTGGTGCTATCCCCAGTTTCCATGCGGACACGCAGAAACCATATCGGGCAGCGGATAATTTGCGGTACTGGATGAAGGCGGCGGAGCTAAGGTGGGAGGTGATGATCAAATGCGACGCGCTGGGGTTGCAATACGCGAAGGACGGCAAGCTGGAGAATCCGGAGGAAGGGGGTAGGATGTGGGTGGAGTTTGAGGAGGCGGTAGTGAGGTGGTGTAGAGGGGTGAGGGCGGAGGTGGAGGGCGAGTTGAGGGGGGATTTCAAGCCATAGTGTCAAGTCTGAGTGGAAAAGGAATGAAGAGTCAAGAGAATGGTCACAAGGGATGAAGGAGAAACACTACCTACCTACCTACTTATATATATGAGTCGAAGCCTGGACATGAGACACGGGAGATGGAGGCCGAGACTTGGGAGATACACACACACACACACACATTTTCATGCATATGGCATTTTTTTGGTTTTCGGTTTTACATATACCACAACGCACTGGCACACAGACATTGGCAACCAGCACTTTAACTGGATTCTTCACGGACTAACACATCAGGGAAAGAGAAAGGGATTTGGCATCATTGTCGTTATTTTGTTTAATCCTTTAATTCTTACCCCAATGTCACTTTCATAGGGCTTTTTATCTTACCTTGCCTATTTTTTGCATCGGATCTTCTTTTGGTTATGGAACGGTTTACACTGTTAGACGAGGGAGAGAGAAGATGGGATCGAACGGACTACCTGCCCACAGGTAGGTAGAGGTGTTTCAGAAGCAGAAACGAGTTTAGATGAATGAAGAGAAAAGCAGCATGTCTCAAGGGGAACAAATCAACGGAGAAACCAACGAATGACTGCTCTCAATGCTATTACCGCTCGTACCCTCAAGTTTAACTATTTTGCTTATGTAACCCCATTCTAGACTAGTTAGTTCTCCCTCTCACTTCCCGCCCCAATCCCACGCAAACCGTGTATGTACCCAAGTATGATAACCCCTTTTTAAAAGTAAACAAAGCACTTCCACCATCACCACTACCACTATCATCATCAACGTACTGCCTCGCAAACCTACACGCACAAACCCCAGTCAGTTCAGTTCACCACATCATGTCGCGAACCAATTTACAACATCGAACTATATCCAGCAACACTGGACCTTTCCACTACGCTCGCGCTTCTTCTTTCGTTCTCAACCTTCGAGTCAGTACTCTGCCATGGTTGTTCTTCGCCTGCTGTTTTTTCATGGTGCGGTCTTTCTTTCTTTCTTTCTTTCTTTTTTTTTTTTTTTTTTTTTCCTTGTGATGCCGCCTGATAAGATAAGTTTTGGAAAAACAGTAAACGCTGCGGAGGAGTTGGGTGGGTAGAGGTAGGCAGGTAGCTGTCCTTTAAGTCTACCTATGTGCATGTCTTCCAATTTTCCAAGTCACAAGTTCATCGACTGCTTGACTGCCGTATCATCTTTACTTGTCCTTTCGACTTCCCCTTCGACTTCCCCTTTAGAGGTAACCTTGTGTCCAGAACTAGACTTCACGATGAAAACCCCACGACGAAAACTCCATGAATGATAAAACTCATTGTTGATGATGCGCAATGGGCGAACACCATAAACTTGGCTCGTCCCTTTCGACTATCAGTAAGTGCCTTATAGTCCCACTCTACTTTGGGGATATCTAACATGTCAAGCTCATGTCCAGCTCGATTACCCGCCGGCCGTTGAAGCTTGAGCCAAGCTCTTTGGTCATTTTGGTTTTGTGCTGCTCTTATGCCAGCTTCTCCTCCGCCTCCTCCTCATCCCTTCCATAACACATGATACCATAAATGCGATGAATACGATAAATGCTAATGAGGCATAACACTTATCCCTCCCATTCCTCCCATCCCTCCACCACCCCTTTTCCCTCCTCCTCCTCCTCCACCACCACCGGCACCACCCCCCCTAAACCCAGCTCCAGATCCTCCCCCTCTCGTTGTCTTGGGCGCAGTAGACGCACCCTTTTTCCTCGTAGTCTTCGTCCCACTCCCACTAGCCTTCCGTTTCGTAACTCCCCCTCCCGCACCACCACCAGCAGCAGCCGAAGAACCAGCCCTTTTCTTCCGGTAATATTTCTTCCCACCACCTGCTCCTCCGCCCCTCCAACCTGATCCCGACGCTCTTGATGAAGATCCTCCTGATGCGCGGCCTGAGCCGTAGCTACCTTTCGAAGAGCCGGAGGCGTACATGGAAAGTTGTTCACGGAGTCGAGCATCCTGCACGGCTTTGGAGACGGGTGGACCTGTGGAACCAGAGAAGTAGCGGGAGGATTCAAGATCCGAGTCATCATCTCCTTCGTCGTCATTGTCGGAGTTGTCCGAGGCGGTGGTGGCGTCTGGATCGATGGCGTCGACATCAAGATCTGAAAGGCCGTAGTCTTCTTCTTCCTCTTCTTCGACGATGAGTTGTCCGCGGCGGTTTACTGCTCGGCATTTTGAATCTTGGGTTTGTCCCCCGCGTATCGACTGTGCCTGTGCTCGCCCCGGATTCCGTGAAGGCGCTTGAGGTTGCGGTTCATCCTCATCACTACTAATCAAATCCACCACCTCTTTTCCTCCTCCTCCTTTCTTATTCCCCCCTTTCCCACCCCCTGTTCTTCCTGTTCTTGGGCCCTCATGCTCATCCTCATCACCAGCCACAGCAGGGTTATCGTATCTGCCTCCCATCATCTCCCGATAATTTCCCCAAAACCGCTCTACAATTGGGATGAACTTGGCACCATACCGATCTACTTTGTCCTGGTTGATATCCGGGATCGCGCGCATCGCGTCCAACGTGCGCGTCCACCGAATTGCCATCTCGCGATACTGCATTTCGGTGAAAATGGGTCTGCGCATGTTGTTCCTGTTGCGGAAGTCCTCCTCGAAGACCTTGACTTCTTCGACAAAGGCATCGACAATATCTTGATGGACCTCGTCGAGCTGGGCGAAGCGAGGGTTTTGCATGGTGCGGGCATCTATGGGCGGACCCAAAGTGGCGAGGTGTTGAGAGAGGGTTTGGGATTGTTGGGTGTGAGAGAGGGTGTCGTAGAGGGTGATTTGGCGATGTTGTGGGCGGGTAGCGCGGGAAGATGGACCGCGTCGAGAAGGGCGGACAGGCTCAAAGGCATCTTCTTCCTCCTCGGGTTCAACATTATCAGATACGACGAAATTATCGCGCTCGTAGCCGTTGGCGTGGAGAGGGCCATGAGGACCGTCGGAGCTGGGCTCTTCGTAGTCGGCGATGAGGGTCGGTAAAACCTTTTTGGAATTCCGTTTTTTGGTGGCTCGAACGGGGGAAGAGACATTGGTTGATGTTGGCGGTCGTTGCAGGATGGGAAGTTCGGGCTCATCCATGTCCTCGTCGACACGACGGCTCCGCTGCTTAGACCGAGACGGGGGTTCAACAGACTTGTTCGAGGGAACTGGCAGCATCAACCGCTTGCCATTGTAAAGGTAAGCACCAGCTTCAGGGCCGGCCTGTACGCGCTGTTGTGTTAGCATGGAAAGCAAAGCCAGATGTAAGGAAATGAACCACCGGGACAGCACTCACAACATAGTAAGTAATGGGCATCCCCGCCCCATTCATGATATTATCCTCGCCCAGCGCCTTGTGGAAATTCAGCTGCAGCACGATCCTCTGCAGCTCCCTCTGCGTGCTGCCCTTGGCAATACCAAAGTGACACACGCCACCGTGCTCGTTCTTTTTCTTGCCCATCAGGATATCGCACAGCTTGCCCAGCGTAATGGGCTGCTGGCTCTTCACCACCTCGATCGCCGCGAAGGCGATTTCCGTAAAATCCCTCATCTCCGTCGACTTCGAGATGCGTCCGTTCCGGCAGTTGTCGCATCCGTCTTTGCACTTGCGGTAGTCAAACTCTTCGCCAAAGTAGCGAAGCACTTCTTCGCGCCGGCACGTGTGCTGCGATTCGCAATAGCTGACCACACGGTTGAGCATTTGTAGCTGGCGCTCCTTTTGCGCATAGTCACCGTCACTGTCGGCGATCATTCGGCGCAGGGACTGGATGTCGCCATACGCAAAGTACAGATAGCAGTCCGATGGCTTACCGTCTCGTCCGGCGCGACCGGTTTCTTGGTAGTAACCTTCGAGCGATTTGGGTATGTGCTGGTGAATGACGAAGCGAACGTCGGGCTTGTCGATACCCATACCGAAGGCAATGGTGGCTACTACCACTTTGACTCTGCCGGTTTGCCATTCATGTTGAACGTTGATCTTTTCGTCGGTGGTGATGGAGGCATGGTAGTGCTTTGCTTTGATGCGGTGTTTTTCCTGCAGGTTTTTGGCGATGTTCTCGGCACTCTTTCTTGATAGGGTGTAGATGATACCCGTCTGGCCGTCATACTTCTCCTTGATTAACTCTGCGATGCGGGCAATCAAATTCTGCTCCTTCATCCTGACCTCATAGTAAAGGTTCGGCCGATTGAAGCTCTGGGAAAAGGTCTGGCAGTCCTCCATTGCCAGGTTATGCTTGACATCCAAGATCACGTTCTGTGTTGCCGTAGCTGTCAAAGCCATGACCGGAACTCCGGGAAACCTCTTACGAAACTCTCCTATAGCTTTGTAATCGGGTCGGAAGTCATGGCCCCATTGGCTGACGCAGTGAGCCTCGTCGATAACGATTCTAGCCAGTTTGTGTCTCTGGTAGAGGTCCCTCATCTTGTTGACGAATGTCTGGTTCTTGCTCACCATCTCCGGGGTGACATAAAGCAGTTGGAGCTCATGCTCAGGATGCTCAGCATCCAGCTTTTGAAACACCATTCGGCGCATTTCTGAGTTCATGTCACCGTTGAAGGCGTAAGCTTGGATCATCAAGTTGGCCAAATGATTGACTTGATCCAGCATCAGACTTAGCAAAGGGGAGATCACGACTGTGATACCACGCGTCTTGCCGCTCTTGACTACAGCCGGCAACTGATAGCACAGAGACTTTCCACCCCCAGTCGGCATCAATACAAAGGCGTCCTTTGTAAAAGTCAGCAAATTCCATTCCCTCTCCTTGGTTTTTCCCAGATAGGTAAAGGATGGATAACTCACCTTACCGCCCAACGTAGCGTTGATAGCCTCCAACTGATTCTCTCTGAACCCTGACATCCGAAACCGATCCTTCAGCGCCTTCCTCACATCATTCGACCACGCATACTTCATCTTTTCGGGCGGCATCGACAGCTTTGCCTGTAGTGACTTGACCTTCTTGGTATTGGCATTTTCGTTCCGTTTTCTCGGTTTGATGGTGGTTGCCGTGGATGTCGACATCACCGATCGTGAACGTAGTTGATTGTTGGTGGTGGTGTTGGTGGCCGTGGAACTATACGTCTCGACGCTGTCCACTGCTGCCAGGAGGTCGGCATCATCGTCTTCATCGTCAAAGTAATCGTGGCCGTGGACTGGCTTGGACGGGGCGGCTTTGAAAGGGCTGTTGCGCTGGGGAAGGGTGGCCTGGAAGGAAGGAGCAGAAGCCGGGGCGTGCTGTTGTTCCATGAAGGGGTCTTCTTCGTCGAACATCATGGCTTCTTCCGCCGAGATGTCAGGAAGCGAGTTGTTGGTCGGTCTACTCTGATACGACGCCGGTGTCTGGCGCGCCGTTTGAAAACTCGGCGTCGGAGGTGGTGGCATCCGGTGGGCAGCCTGCTGCACGGCAGGATGTTGCGTCTGTAATATGACCTGCTGGGAATTGTGATACTCCGTCGTCGGCAGAACCGGGGCCTCAGTCCTTGTCGAAGGTGTCGGAGTCGCTATGATGATCGGCTTTTCCTCCTCCTCTTCCTCCTCCTTCTTGAAGTCAAAGCTCTTCTCCGTGATCCCTGCCGCCACGATAAGCCTCGTTAGACTCCTTTGGATAGCCTCCATCTCATCGTCCAACTTGTCCAGCTGCGCCATCAACTGATCTTCGTACTCATCGTCTTCTTCGGCATAAGCGCGAACAATTTCCTCGTTAATAGAGTCATGCTCTCTACGTTTCTGGACGTACGACTTGTGTTCTTCTTGAAGGGCTCTGAGCGCAATGTCCCGTCGTTTGAGCATTTCCTTTTCCTTCTTCACCTCTTCGCGTGCCCTGTCTCTTTCTTCCCTGGGCAGTCGTAGGCAGTCTCGCAGCTTGACCATGTTCTCCTGAAGCTCGTCATTAACGGCGTTCAGTTCTCGTTCCAAGATTGCGGGTGTGTCAACGAAAAGATCTAGCAGGGGTTTATGAAGCTTGTAATCAAACTCCTCAAAGTTGCTGTTCTCCCTTGTGTTGAGGGGGTCTTCACTTGGTGGCGGCATTGACGGCGGCAGGGAGCTTTCGGCGAGTGTGCTACTCTGTGCAAAGCTTGGCCCAACCGACGGCTGCTGTGTTGGCCTCTCGACCGACTCAAGCAGCTGGTTGTGCGGAGTGTTTGACGGCTCTAGCGGTTTTCGTGATGACAAATCCATGGGCGGTGGTGGTGGTGGTGGTGGTGGTGGTCGACTTTCCACAGACTCTAGAGTTGGTAGAGTGGACTCAACTGGTGGCCTACTAGGTGTGTCCATAACCGTGTCTTCGTCCAAACCCAATTCACGTGTGGTAGTCCCGCCACTTCTGAAGAACTCCCCACTCCCAGGCAGCGACCCAGCGGAAAGAGGAGTGAAGGCCTCATCCTCCGAGTCCATCACTTCACTGCGCCTGGGCTTCTTGGCGGTGTTTGTACCTGGGATGTCTTCCGTCTGCTTCTGCTGGGGTCTTGGCGTGCTCAACCCTTTCGGCGATCCAGATGACTTTCGCTTGCGGGAGTTGTCGACATCCGGACTCGACAGAAACGACGGTTCGTCCTCTCTTTCAGCCTGTTGCTGGTTTTCCGTTGTGCGCTTCTCGACCAAAACCTCTTTCCTCTTAGGAGACCGGCCCCGTTGCAGCGATACTGAAGGCGGCAGTCGCGTCGACACAGACCTCGGTGTAGCCTTCGGTTTTGGAGTACTTTGCCGATCCCCTTGAACCAGGTCATTAATATCCATAAACTCGTCTTCCTCGCCATCATCATTGTCAAAAAGCGAGACGTCTTCATCCTTCACAATGTAGTCATTTGATATTTTCCGCTTTTTGACCTGGCGAGGCCTGCTCCCACCTCTTTCATTCTCGGGATCTGCACGCTCAGCAAAGTCCTCCCGCCACAGCAGCTTATCATCGCCGAATCCTATTAGCGAACTTGAAGCGACTGTGTTGTCGTTGTCGGTGTGATCTTTGTCTTTATCGTGGAGATCGTGGTCATGATCGAGTTCTTCAGTAAGATCGACGGCGTCGGAGAAGATATCGTCGTCAACAATCGGACTGTCGGGCGTGGGCGCGGGGTGACGGAGGTTCTTCTTGTTCTTGTTGACATGTAAAGCGTGGGGAGCTGGCGAGTCGGTGTTTGGACGGATCAAGTTTGTCGAGGGGGACTGTCTCGCAGCTAATGAAACCGAGTATGCGCGTTGGAGCGGGCCGACGCCGGCGCCAGTGGTTGAAGCAGGTGTCAGTAGATTTTGGGGTGGTCGTTGTTGGGGAGTGGGTTGGGGTCTTTGTGCATATGTAGATTGTACATGTTGCTGTGCTTGTTGTTGCTGTTGCTGTTGCTGTCTCTGTGCTTGTTGCCGTGCTTCTGATTGCGACCGCTGGCGCTTTTGTTGTTGTTGTTGTTGTTGTTGTTGTTGTTGTTGTTGTTGTTGTTGTTGTTGTTGTTGTTGTTGTTGTTGTTGTTGTTGTTGTTGTTGCTGCTGTTGTTGTTGATCAAAGGTACTGGAACTGGTACTTCCATGCTTAGCAGAAGCTGACCTAGACCCAGACCCCGTCGTTGACGACGACAAGGAGACCAAGTGTGGCCGTGGCAGGTTATTCTTGACTGAGAGCTTCGCCATTCCTCCTCCTCCGCCTCCTCCTCCAAGTCCAACCGAATCCTGATCCGTCGATGCTACCTCGGGGGCAATATGTTGGCGTGTAGCGGGTCGGGCGTCATTTGTCAAGGATGTGGTGTTTGTGTATCTCGAGGTCGCAAGGGTTGAGGTTGAGGTTGAGGTTGAGGTTGAGGTTGAGGTTGGGTTTGGCGTCGGTTGTTGTTGTTGTGGTTGTCGTGGTCGTGGGGGTGGAGGTGGTGGTCCCAGTGGTTGTTGCTGCTGGACTGGTCCTCCTCCTCCAACAACAAGGCCTGGGCTTGGGTTGGTGACAGCCGGAGGGGGATGAACCTCTAGAAATAATTCGTTATCCCCTTGCGGAGAACTCGCCGAGGAATCAGGGCCGTCTTCGATCGCGCTTGTTGTTGCTATCGTAGTCAGTGTCGCAGCAGCAGCAGGATACACAGGCCCCCTTGGAATGGCAATGGTATTTCCCGATCTCGTCAACCAAGAAACTTGCTCCCCCCAATTGTTGCGCGTCATGAGCGTGGACTGCGCTGTCGAACTCGTGAGCAACCGGCCGAGCACGCCGCCGGACGCATTGGGATTTAGCACTGTAGGTGTAGAGGTAGTCGTAGCTTCACCACCACTACCCGTACCACTACTAACAGAGGCAGCAACTGAGCCGGCAGTGAAATGGTAAAGAACTTTTAGGGAATGAGGCACCCACGACGACAGCGACGAACTGAAAGACGGGGAAGGCGGCACTTTGTGACTTTGCACCGAGGAAGTCGCAGAAGTAAGAGTCCTCAACGACGACGACGACGGCAACTGAATGGATCGCGTGTCAGACGTGTTCTGCTGCTGCTGCTGCTGCTGCTGCTGCTGAGGCGGCGGCGGTGGGGTACCTCTACCTCTACTCGAACTCGTACAGGAGCTTCTTCCTTCCCGTTCCGCCATGGCGCGAAACAAAAACACACCCGGCCCCACTCAAAACGCGCCGTCAGGTGCTTGCGCGTACTGCTTGGCCTAGGTGATTAGTGCTGGTGTTGGCAGAAACATTCCTATCTGCATATGCCAGAGCATCTACCCCCTCCCCCTTGTTAGCGACGCACCTCCCCTGCTGCGTGTAAGTGTTAGTGCAGCAGTGGCGGTTGCAACACGTCGAGATCAAAGAATCCGTTATTCTTCTTTTCTCTTTCTCAAAGTTTCTCACACTCTTGTAGGATACGGCGAAAGGGCAGGATTCGATAGAAACTTGGACCTTAGGAGCTTCGTTGCGAGTGCCTTGACCGACAACGTCCAGCCATCCGCAAGCGGGTGATCTGTTGTTGGTCCAACCACCTCGAGGTAGGTATGGAACGAAGTAGACAGGGTCTTGTTTACTGAAGGGTCGCCGCTAGTTCCGACCTAAGTAAAGTCTCTGAACCGGATCAAGTCGCTGCTGTCTTCGAGGCTGATATCGTCTGGTACGAACAGACACAGAGTAGCGGTTCGGTTCGTACTAGCAGGCAGATGTCTGGTCATGTAGCGTAGATTGTTCAATATTCGCGTGGCTTGCCGTAGTCGGTTTAGATGATATCCGATGTAGCTGTAGCGGAATTCACGGCGTTCAAGATGCACATGCGATATGTGACGATCCGCTGTTGCTCCTGCTGCTTGTGCTGCTGTTGCCGTTATCGTCAACAAGTGTATGTGGCAAAGTACCTAGACGGATCTCTCGAACTCCCGTGATCGCAAAGCTCCCCGTCTCCAAGTCGTTTGAGTTCCACTTGGTAGCAATCTTGTGCCAGTGACCGATGATACCAAGGCCAAGGCTTCTCTTCAAACGAGCAGAAACAAAATTAAACAAATCGGACGGAAACAAGCCTCGCTGTTGTTGCTCCTAAGATGGTCACAGGCTTCGTATATCATAACCTCAGTTGCCTATCGCTGAATGGATTTCTCGATGGTCATGCCAAGCTGTAATGTTATCGCCTTTCTACTTCGTATCCATCTCGTTTTCGCTGTTCAGTCATTTTCGCCGTTCAATCATTCAGTCGTCGTAGCGTCACATCTCCAACCATCCCATTCATCGTTCATCCATCTCTCACCCCCCCCTCCCCTCAGTTCATTCCCAACCAGGAGGTATTCCAGCCCTTCCACATCCTCCCCACAAGCGGACCCCTCCGCCCCTCCGTAAGCGGATTTCGTTTCTAGTATAATGCAATCTAACATTTGACACTCTTCTGTTTGCTGGCAAATGAGGTGGGATTGAGGAATCGCCATTTTGGAGTTTCATCAGACCCAAAAGAGGAATGTTGGGTGATATATAAGAATTGGAAGAGATAATGAAATAGTGTAAGTTAGAAAAGATCTCCGGGTCATACATCAGGAACAGAGAAAGGATGGAGTACTTACATAATGGAAATGTTACAAGGCTACACGTGTGCCACGCTGATGATAAAATCACTTTGCGAAGAATATTTAGGTAGAAGAAGTCACGTTCGAAAAAGTAAAAGAAATGGAATAAAAAAGTAGAAGAATAATGGAGGAGATGTAAGCTAATACGATGGGCAGGCAGATATTATGATGCGAGGCTCTTTGCTTAGATCAGATCTCGGTAACGCTGGAAAGATCTCTCGAGCCCTCGTTATAGCTGCCTCTCGCAATACTCAAGCATTCGGCACACTCGTGACCCTCGCAAAAGCCACTCCCTCTTAGACAATTGGTCAGTCACCATCACAGCACACGACCACATCGCAAGCATATAATCTTCACCGTATTAACGCCCAAGTGAGAGTTCAACAAGTATATTACCACCAGTGTAATCAATGCCTCCAGTACTTTTCCTTCTATGACCACCTGAAAATCACCGTACCCAAATCCAGGGGCATCACAATGCCCTGCCACCCCATGCTACACTTACGACCCTTGATAAATAGAATAAACCAAAACTCTCTCCACCCAAAACTTCCAAAGTTTCGACCGAAAAGCCGAAACCAAAACCAGAAAAAGCCAGCCCTGCGCCGCGGGAAAACCATCAACAGAAGATTGAAAAAGCTATGAAATATGTGTTATGTGTTTGTATATATCACAAAAAGATCCCGACGGTGTGCTGTGAAACCCAGCCGTGTGTACATGAACAAGTATGTAAGGATGTGTGAAGCTTTGATGTGTGTGTGTGATATATGCAGCAAGTTGGGAAAAAAAGGAAAAAAGAAATTCGAAGCAAGCGTTAAAGTGTGATGACGAAGCAAATTAGGTGATCAAGGAGATATGTAAGTCGACCGTGAACGCCAGTGCTTGTTGCTTGTTGAGTGATAAGGAGAATATGTTGACATGGTAGAGACAGACAGTTGGGTGCATACATCCATGATGTCATAGATGATGATAATGATGATAATGCAGGCAATACTCGGCCACGAGGTGTGCCTTCCTTGTTGGGAAAATGCATGTTAAAAGGGGATAATAGGGGAGGGTAACTCAACAACCGACAAATCCAAAACACAGAGAGAAATGTCATTCCAAAGTCATTCCGGCTCTCTTCCAGCCAGCTTTTCCACCACATGCTCGCTGTATTGACAGCTATCACGGTACCTTTCTCGGAAGGGGGGGGGGGGGGGGGGGGGGGGCTTCTTAGCCGCCTCTTTTCAACCCCATCCCCTCAACCCCCAAGTTGGGCACCTCCACATCCCTCAGCCCCAAAACACCCTCACCCCTCCTCCGCTCCACAAAGCTGTTGCACTCGCTCACCACCAGACTCCACTCCGCCAGTGCTCTGCCAGCATACACCGCGCCCGAGGCATAAATCCCTACGGGCTTCTGAGCGCGAACGGCGAGGTTCAAACGGTTGACTTCGCTGTCGAACCCGGTAGGAGGAGGCGAACGCGCGCGTGCAAAAGAGCTGCTGTCTTGCATGCTTGCAGCAGAGCGAGTCTCGACCAGTGGACCTTCATCATCAGACTCGCCAATGTAGAACATTGCAACGTTGCCGCCGCCTGTTGAGCGGCGGCGGTTTGGATTTTTTTCTGAGGAGGCTTCGATGGCGAGCGGACGAGCGTTGCGGACGTGACTGATTAGGCCTGTCTCTGATTGTCCGCTGCAGCGACGGGTGACGGGTGAGAGACCAGGCTTGATGATAGGCGAGCCGGGGCTGCTGTGAACCTCGCGGCTGGGAAGTCCATCAGAGGAGACGGCGGCGCAACTGAGAATCCTGGACTGAGCGGGGGCTGGAAGGCGAGGTCGGTGCAGGACCATGTCGCGCTGGGGACCGACGGTGCCTTGCCATGTGAGAGCGAACCGGAACACAAAGGTGGCCGCATCAGAGACAGGGGCGGATCCGGTTGATGAACCCGAGTTGGATGACGGCTTGGTGTTCATTGAGGAGTTCTGCTTCACAGGCGGAGGGCCGGCCCGTGCTGCAGCGGCCGCAGCGGTTTCGCGCCTAGCTTGTTCGAGTTCTTCATCCCATGTCCGCTTACCGTTTGTGGCACCATTAGGTAGGTGGGACTGCGAAGCGGTGAAAGAGAGAACCTTGCCCAGGAGAGACCATCTCTTCTTCGAAGTCTCTTCGACCCTTATGCTCGGCCTGTTCTCATTGCTGGTAAACTGGTAGTCGGTGGTGCCATCCATCCCTGGGAAGGAGGTGGTGAAGGAATCGAAACCAAGGTACAAGGGCGTCTGCGCCGGCTGAAATTCGCTTCGGATAATCAAGAATCGCTTGCCGGGTGTTGGGAGACACGGTGCTCTTGAAGGGGGCATACGACCCTCGGCTTCAGCGGACTGCCACATCCAGAGATAGTGTGACCAGACGGTTCTCAGTCGCTGTGCAACGAGCAGGAAGATTTTACTACGCAACGGTCAGCACACCGGTACAAGGACAGCGACAAACAACAAAGGGGAAACATACTTGTCCAGCTCATTGATACTTCCAGTGTCCCTACAGACACGCCAACACAGGAGCCGCATGTAGTAGGCGCGAACCATGGGACACCAGTGATTGAAAAACCTCTCAAAGGTCTCCTCCGTCAACAACCACTCGCAGCACAGTCGCTCCTTGCGTACCGGATCAGCAACGATAGCATCCCACACTGAGTAAAGGAATGAGATGATACGAATCTCTGACATGGTGTTGGTGGAATCCATTATCAACTTGCTGACCTCAAACCAAAAAGGCCAATCAATATAGTTAACGAGTGGACTGCTAGGAGTATCAAAGGTGGCGATGCTGCTGTTCTGATGGTCCTGGTATGCGTTGAACGCCGTGAGCGCCTCCTGGAGGAAGTCGCAAAGCATGAAGCAAGCGGCGTGATCATACTTGGAGGTCCGCTTGGTAGCGGCAACCATAACGGCCATGAATGACTCGGCAAAATTGTGCTTGATCTCGGATCCAACGACGAACTTCTCCGAAAACATGTCCTTCAGCAAGGCAACAAGTCTGTTCTCGTCCATCCCCTTCAAGACATTGCTGGGTAGTGAGAGCCCAGTAGCTCCGGTCATGGTCGCGTCGGTACCATGGAGACTGTCGGCGATCGGTGGTCCAAGCAATGCGTCCATAGAGGCTTGACGGTGAATCGCGCCGTCCAAGGTCGAGAGAATCTGAGCATGCACCAGGACAAAACCGGGGGCACGCGCCTTCTCAACTAGGGGAAGGCCTTGCGGCATGAAGTCAGCACAAAGGATGTGATAGTACTTGCAAAAGATATAGAACAAGTCGGTGTCGCCTCCTTTCCATCTGGAGACCCAGGAACCGTGCCAGGCAGTCTTGGTCAGGATGAGGGGTGGCTTTGCTTCCATGCGCAACTTGTTGCCCATTGTCTTGACTGACGTCCAACCCAACTGTCCAAGATGTGGTGGGAAGAGCACCACAAGATCCTCGCTCTCGCCTTTGCTCCTCCTTGGGAGCCCCAACTCGTCAGACGTCCGGCGCAGAAGATCGCTATTTAGTTGCCAGAGACGCACGAGAACGTCCGCTACCCCGGGAACGAAGAAAAAGGCATAGGCGCATGCCTTGCCACTCCAGTTGACCAAGCTAAGAGGCGCATGTCGTAGACACATCTTGTCCACTACGAGGGCCATCTGCCTGGCAAGGCTGTTGACGAACATGGTCCGGACATTATGCTCGGCGGATTGGGCGACAAAGTCCATGGCAGCCAACTCGGCCTCGTCTGCAGTTGACTGTGTTGACGATCGGCCGCGCACACGCTCCTCTGGCGAACGTTGGGATAGCGGCTGAAAAGAGCTGGTGCAGGACCTCCACTCTGGGCGCATCATGAGTATGGTGATGGTTTCGAGTAACGTCGGCCTGTCAACACCTGCCACTGGCTGTAGATTAGTGCCTAACGTGGGAGGAGGGGGTGTCACAGGGCCGGTGCCCGTGGTCGCAGCGAAAGCATTCCTATCCAGCCGGGACTGCCCAGCATCCAACATATCCAAAAGGCCGTTCCACCACTTGTTCAAGATCGTTGCTCGGCGCTCAAAGTCTTCGGGGGCGAGCTGCTTTGTGTTCGTGTTGGATGGGTGGTGTGACGTGCTGCGGAGAAAAGGTACAAGCGTCGATCGTACTACGTTCATGCGCATGGGGGTCGAATTCTTGGCCACGAATCTGGAAAACTCGCTGTCGAGCGTTCGAAAGGTCGACCATAGCGGGTCGCCGGACGTAGGGTGTGGCATTGTGATGCTCGTGTCTGCGGTTGAGTGGGATGCGTGTTCGGAGGTGGCTGCTGTAACAATGGTGTCCAGCGACGAATTCCTGGTTGTGGATGGGGCGTCGCTGTTGCTGCTCGAAACATCGTGTTTGGCATCCTTTGCTTGCAATAGCTTTTTAGGGGGTGTGGTCGGGGTGGGCTGATCAACGGGCTTTGCCCCGGAAGTGCTGGTGTCAATGCCGGAGGAGGACGCATTGCTGTCAATGTCACTTGATTTGGAGCTGATGACAGATGAAGCTGATATCGAGGTGGACGACAAGCTTCTGGAGAACAAGACACTTTGAGGTCGCTGTTTCATCCGAGCCACAAAGCTGCTTGCCCGATGTAGAGCTCGACTACGGCTGCTGCTTTCTGGTGGCCGGCTGGTATCTGCGTCACCACCTGCCCCTGTGGCGCTCCCACTAATACCCCCATCGGACTTATCCCTCTTACTGCCAAGCCTGAGCAATCCTTCCACTCTGGACGTCCTGCGTCCTTCACTGTGCCCGCCCTCGACTGGCAATTGTTTTGTGAGAGTTTTGGGGGGCAGTGACGGGGACCTCGAAGTTGGGATCCACGAGCGCCTCGCATAATCGGCAAAGGATTCTACATTGGCCGTCTTGGGTCTCTCCAATTCCTTTACAGCCTCCTGCGCGGCCTCCTGCGTCCCGCCGCCATGATTCGATTTCGACAGTCTTCTGGTGCGACGGTCCCCGGCGGTCTCCTTGGCGTCATAGATCACAGTCGTGGTCGAACCAGGCATCCATGAGCGCCGACGATCGATCATTGGGTTCCTCTGAGAAATGGATTCTCGCGCTGGCGACTTGGGGGGGATAATTGGGACCGTCAACGTCGTGGTCGTGGTCGTCTTCGCTGTGGTCGGCTCGGTTGTGCTGACGGGTACAACAGCGGGCGCAACGGGCGCAACAATAGCGGGTGGTGTCTCTGGTTCTGCGTCCGTGATGGTGACGACTGTCTCCTTCGAGGCCACACCACGCAAAGGCTCTATCTTGGAGCCAATGCTAAAAGACCGTCCAAGCTCTTCAGCAAAGTCTAGTGTAAGTGGAACATTGAGGTCGGGGAGGGTCGGGGCAACGCTCGTGGGGGAGATGGGACTGGTGGGAGAGTTGAGTAAGTCGATGCGACTGGAAAAAGAGTTGCAGCGGCCAGAGGTAAAGAGGGTGGACAGCCTGTGGATATGGGTCTCAGATGGACTGGTGGGCGACTTGGCCGTTCTCGTAAGTGTCTGCGCAGAACCAGTAGTCATCCCAGTGTCGAAGCCAGTGCGGGAGATGTCAAGTTTCAGCAAGCCTCCCGGCTTTGGGTCTGCCGCCGGTGTGTCGTTTCCGCTGGAGCTGAGCGCCGGAGTGATGCTTGTGGTGCTGCTGGTGATTGACGTCCGGCTGAGCCGCGATTTGCCCCTGCTGGAGGGCGTGCTTGGCTTGTTGCTGGCCTGGTTACCGTCGTGGTCGGGTCGCGATTTGGGACTCGCTGGAGAGTCGAAAGCGTAGAGCGCTGTGGCCCTGTTGTCGTGTACCGCACTCGCGATGTCCATACCTCTACGGGCTGGCGGCGTGGGTACCGTATAGATTATCAGAATGAGGATAATCTGCGGTGGTGCTGGGATACTGCCGGATGCAAAATGCAGCAAGCAAGCAAGCAAGCAGCACAGGGCCAAACAGCAGTCAGACAGACAGACGGGGGAGCCTCGAGATTGGAACGTGGGCCAGGTAGGTAACAGGGGGGGGATATGGTTAGAACTGCCCCTGGTTGACTGGTGAGACTAGGTGCCGCCTCTGCCGGACTCTGGCAGCTAATGCCTGAGTGGTGGTTGCAGTCGAGTAATCAGGGAAAAGACCCGTCTGAGCTGGAGCTAGAGTATGTCTTAGAGCATTGTATGATCACAACAAGGCGATATGGGTTTGTAGTAACGGTCGGGATCGGGGTGGGTTGGTGTTTGGTTGGTTACAACTTGGTTGAGAGACAAGCTGTCTCTGGCCGGTAGAGAGTACCTATCTATACACTAGTACACCAGTTTTGGTTGCAAGAGGTGTGGGCGGTATGGCTGATGATTGGCGGGCAGTGGGATGGGTTTCCCGGTGTTTAATCCAGGGGCAAAAAAAGGTACCGGGTTGTATAGGTAGTGAGTGTGGGTGGGTGGGCGGGGACCTGAGACAGGTTCGCTGAGACACTGACTGGGTGGTGGGCGGTACTAATGGTCCGAGGTGAGGTAACCGTTGGATATCTTGCTTGGAATTTTTTTTTCCACTCCTTTCTCTTCTCGAAGGGAAGGGTGTTGCCGTCTCTTGTCTTGCTTCTTCTTGTTCTGTAACAGCAAAAGTAAGGGTTGGCAGCGATCAATATAATCGAGTGACAGGGCGATGCGAAATGAGGTATGCCAATGCTGCCTAGGTAGGTAGGTAGTGTATGATTGTATGTAGTGCCGTAGCCGTAGAAGTGAAGATCTAGCCGCTGAAGAGAGTCCGCCCTGTGTTGTTCCTTGTATGTAGTAGTGTAGATGTTGTGTTGGGAGTGGTTGGTGGTGGTGGTGGTGGTGGTGTGATTTCAGGAGCCGAGAGTGGTAACAACGGAAGTGAAGTTCGGTAAGTATGTATGGTAAAGTGTGGTATTGGTGTAACTCGAACAGCAAGTGGAAAGAGAGGATTCGGGAAATGAACAAGTGAAAAATATTAATCGATGTCAACCACTCCCCGTCAGCCCATACAAGCAACTCTCTGCGACTCGGTGTGAGGCAAGAACGAAACGAAGAGACCAGAAGAGGAAACACAAAGCGTCTCGAGATTGAGAGGCAGAGACTGGAGATGAGAGGAAGAATTGAAGGGGACAGCGGCTAACCCTCCACCTCCACTTCCCGTCGCGTCGTCCACTTCACTTGCTCTTGCCAATTCTTCTTGGTTTTGATTTTTTTTTTTTTTTTTTTTTTTTTTTTTTTTTTTTCTCTCAAGGTCATTCAATCAATCCTGCCCATTCTCCGAATTCAATGGATGCAGAATGGCTCGGCGCGCCCAATCAATACGACTCGCGCTCCCGCAGTGGGGATTGCGTCGGTTCGTCAATACCTCTACCATGTACAATTTGAAGGCGCTTTCCCTGTGTACGTCCGGTGGACACGGACAGTATGTAATAACACTGCACTGCATGGCTTCATGAAAGGTAAGGCACTGGAGGCACGGCCGGCCATGAACCTGTTGCCTTAAAAGTAGGTAGGTAAGGAGCAGGCAATTGAGTCTGACCGTTACTATGACGCTGGGAATATTCGGATGAACTAGGTTTAGGTACCATTTTCAAGCCTTGGCCTTCTCGGATCGTGACTTTCTCCAGTAGCATTGGTAGGTACTTTCTCTCTTCAGAATCTCCCCTATTCGCAACCTGTCGAGATGAGCACTGATTTTCCAGGCACCAGGTTCAGTGCCTTACCTATCGATATAGTGTAAATTACGCGTATCGAACTGTACGGATTTCCAACCCACGCCGCGAGATGTGATGCTGCTGTGCCGTGGGGTGCACCTCACCTCTTCCTAGCAGCGGAAAAAAGCATGCCCTGCTGAAGCGTGGATCCCATCAATGTGCCAAGATCGCTTTGAGAGGGGCACTCTAATCCACTTTGGGTATGCCCGACATAGATGCCAAGGCGTGAATATTACTTGATTTGGGGCCCCAAAGTGGAAGCGCAACCGCCGAGCCAGCTGAATTCTCGGATCAAGAACACCGGGCGCCATCAGTGTGTCAATGAACAGATTCTGCTAGGTTCTCTTCCAAGTCTTTCTGAGGTTACCTGAAGTGAATTTCCCAACGAGACAACCCATAAAGAATGATAGGAATCACCAGAGAGAAAGAAAAGCTACTGTAGAGAATCAGCGAGTTCCTCTGCTGAAGTGGATGAGGTATGAAACTTAGCAAACAGACAGTCCAGTCTTGGGTTGCATTTGTCGGCTTCAAAACGGGTTCCTAGAAACAGCGAGCTTTGTATGGAAGGGAACCAAGCCAGCGACTCCCGGCCTTTCGATCATCGATCTGAATAAGAGGTCCACTTCCACCACGGGGATCCGACCATAAATACTCAAGACAACCGAGGTTTGCCCCAGGATGTGCACAATACACTGCAGCGTCCAATGCGCAGCAAGAATTGACACACTGGAAAGGCACAAGTTGATTTGGGGAAACTATCCAATTTTTGCCTCTTCCCCAGATCTGCGCCAACGACATAAAAACCGTCTCTTTGCTTGTTGACTTCTGGAAACGCTGTCTTGGGACGGGTCCAAAGTCTGGCAGAAGGATCCCCGGACGATACTCACCTGTAAAGTATGATATGATGCGCCCGCTAAGCAACCGCTAAAATTAACAGCTACGTCATCGACACTGGTCAGGGTCAAGTGGCAGGCTGGCAACTGGAAATCAACAAATCCCCACCAAGTGGAAGTCACACTGGACAGGATGCGATGTTGCATTCATTCAGACACAAGGAGGGCGGGATGAATAAGAGACCCGTTCCCGCTTCCATCACCCCATTGTTGCTACTACCTCATGGAAATGAACGACTTCCGATTTCCGATTGCATCGTGTTGTACCAGTAGTGTACGGGCCCATTTCCTTATCCCTAGCTAGCTCCCAAGACTCTCTCTCCCCTTTATATGTACACTACACTACAACTCACTACCGCTGCAATGATCTGTTCGCTTACGATTCTACGGGACGGCGCTATCGAAAAAAAGGAACCTTCTGCCCAGAATCACAACGGTTCGCTTCGTCGGTCATTCGCCCGTTCCCAGCGCGGGTCTACCATATCCGCAGACCAACATAGCCATAGACAGGGCATGCATCCAACAATCTTGGCTTCTCTAGCTTCATGTGTGGTGCACAACCGAACACGAGAGAGGACCTCATTCATCCGTAACACAATACACAGCAGGGACAAAGCAGTACATATATACTACTTGGAGCTTGACCGACCGGATGCCTCCTAAAGCCCGGGGAATGGTGATCCGGTACTAGGTAACTCGAGCCAGTCCAGGTGCGACGATAAACCACGTGTACCCGGACTTCTCGTTTTCTTCCAGGAATCCAAGAGGACCACAAAACTCCGAGATCGAAACAAAAGTAAAGAACAACACTCACTCATCCACAAGCTACCTACAAAACCCCTTTGCTTGCCGAACCAGCCGCCGCTCGTCCATTGCTGTGTTGTCTTGACTGGTCTGAAACATATATCCACTACAAGCACAAAAGGAAGTGGAAAAAGCGGTCAGGCTATGCGCTTGAAAAGACTAAAGTCCTCCTTAAAAGTCGGCCGGCACTTGGGTCTTGGGACAGCGCCTCATGCCGGGCACCGCGATACATACGCCTTCCTTCCATACCCTCACTGCATTGTTCGCTGTAGGCTTTTCCATCCATCACATAAGTGCCGGGTAGCCTCCTCCAAGGCGTCCGGTCAATTTCCATGCAAGCCGCTTTCTGCGGCAGAGATTGAGCCATGGAGCTACAAACTGCACAATCACAACGCCATACATGCTCATCACCCGATGGCAATGCCACCTCGTTTTTCACTTGGGGATAGCTACTTTGTTGATAATCAGCAAGCCGTCCTCCATTCTTGGGCCGCGCGGTCTGGCCCCAGGTAGCTGCTGCTCCCCGGTCTCAGCGGTCTCGCAGCCTCAGCTGTCGTACAACCGGAAATGTTAGTTGAAGTTCTGAGAGCACAACACAAGATACAAAAAGCGTAAAGAAAGGATATGCAGCCTGGTGGTCTCCTTGTTCATGTTAGCGGTTGATTAGTCGGTTGGTTCAATGCCGTCTCCAGTTCGTTCCCGTTGGTTCTTGACAAGGAAGGAGTTCAGCAGACATCAGCCACGAGACGCGCGGGCTAATCCTACCCACACACAGCTTTCCTCGACGAGCCGCGCGATTGCGTCCACGGATCGAGGTACCTCTTCTTTCTCCAGACCTCTATATATACGACCAACGCCAGGATACGTACATGTAGGGCCAATTGCCCACGGTGGACACACACGCATGCGAGTATCAATGTGACGACCAACAACTCGGGCAGTACAATGCACCTTGGAACCCGAAACAATACGGAAACCTAGCATTGCTTCACTAGTGCCGAATTACAAGAAACTACACAGATACGTCCAAAATGGTGGCAAAGAAAACATACGATAGGGGATCATTACTGAGACCCAAAAGATCTTCACTCGGTATCGGGTTTTCAAAGACCGTGAACCAGAGAGAATGCCGTTGGGAAGGAGGCTGGGATGCAACCCCCACGTCTATCAGCGGGAGCTATGGCGTGCGTGGTTATCCAAAGATGCCTTTCCCGGTGTGCCAATGGCCAACGGCCAACATGTATCTTAGCCCCTGCCGGATTCACATAGCCGTGGGGTTCTACATACGCCCCGTCCCGGAATAGTCAACGGGACATACATGGGTAATTTGGTGATGGCAGCATCGAGTTGCCTCGCAGCACATGTCATGCTGATCCCGCTATGAACTGAACGTGTGTGTACATATGTCTTTCCAGCTGAACCACCATTTGCTTGGCCAGATACGCGGCGGCGGCCGCTCGCGGCACAGACTCTCATCGTGACGGGAGAGCAGCGAAGTGGTGATCAACTCGGTTGGCGCCCAGTCAGAGAGAGAGGTAAAGAAGAACAAGATAGCCTGACTTGATTTGAGGCAAATCAGAGTTTAAAGTGCGTCAGAATACTACGAACATGAGCACACAAGAAATGGAACATTCTTCCGAGGAAAAACTGGAACGTGTGCTGAGACAACCTAAAGTTGGATGTCACAGCATTTCAGGATTTCGTACACCGGCACCACAGATGTACACGGAAGGAGAGCAAGAGAAAAAGGGACCCTAACCCCGATAGTTCCGAGGAGAGAGACATCATGATGCAAGACACAATAGTTCTCCGAGCACCTTGGTAGGTAGAAGAGAGGAGTGCAACTTTTTGAAACGTTGCATATCATTTTCTTTTATCTCACTTTATAGGTCAATGGGCTTAACAGCCTTACAATAACATCTCGATATCCCTCGTGGCGCAATTGGCTAGCGCGTCAGACTGTTAATCTGGAGGCTGTAAGTTCGATCCTTACCGAGGGAGATCAACATGATCTTTTTGATTTTTTACCCATTTTCAACATATGATGTTTCTTATCCAAACACGTCAATGATAACCACTGTTCTTTTGGAAAGTTCATATCAATAAAGAATGTCATGGCGTTGTTGTGTGAAGGGACTGGGTCTTGATGTATGGTGTTACTGGTCCAAAACACACAATCCCGAGACGTTGATGTTTTGTCTGTTGGAACATCCCATCGCCAAGCGATATATGAACTTACATCCCTCCCGCCCTCAAGACTTTTTTTTTCCATCAAAATCACCATATGGGTTTACTCATCCAGTCCATGCAATCCGTCCCCGAGTGCCTGCACGGAACAACCCACCACGCCTCACGGAAACATGCTTAGTAAACGATGCCGATCCGGAATGACTTTCACGAGTCACAACAGTTTACTTGCATCCCAGTGCCTTTGTCTCTGCTCTTTATGTTGCGGGAAACTGCATGGAACTTTTGAAATGCGTTCCTCATCTATGCCCGAGTTTCCGAACACTTGATTCTATAGCTTGCGATCCTCGGGCAGTTCAGTTCAGTTTTAATGGCACGGGCTTGACGAGAATGCAATCGCCCTTTATGAAACCGTTGAAATTAGGTAGCTTCCCGATGGCATGATGGAGGCGAAGCGGGAGGCGGTGAAAGGAGTGCCGAGAACTGGATCCTACAACGGTAAAAGAAGGAAACCACAAGAATGGGATACGTTCCGGAGGTTGTACAAGTGTGGATGGGTACGGGCAATTTTGACGTGATTGAGAAAGAGAGTCTCCTTAGGTTGGACAGATGCAATGAATGGGTTCTTCTGGAATTGAGACGAGAGGATGTGGAAAACGTATGATCCGGTCAAGTCGATCACGGTGAGGAAGAGAGAGAAGACACGGCGAAACAGCTAAGACGACGGGCTTCCTGATGATTCTGGGCCATTGTGGGAGTAGGTAGATCTACTGAACTGCTTCAGAAAATCAGATGGCGCTCTGCTTGGTGCTAGAGCAAGAAAGGCAGGACAGGTAGGTACATAGCTGTCAGGGATGATGGAATTCTTGATAATTGATGGGAGCAATGACTGGTGAAATCTGATTCCGAAGCAAAGTAAAACGGTTTTCATTAAATTGTATTGCGCACCCGAAGTGCAATGAGATACCTCTGCTCTTCCAAGATGCCATGCCCGTCGGCCTTCTCACCTCTAGACTAGGTATGTTCAGAGTTTCCTCCAGTGTGCCGATCTGGGGAATGTGAGGCCAGAGATTTGTGCTGCTGTTGACTCGGCAATGAAGTTGCTCAATGCTTGTTTCCTTGAAGGTAGATGATTATCAAGTAATCAGAATAACTCAAGGTTGACTCGATCACCATCTGTGATGCGACGGCACGAATGGAAATGTTCTTGGTTGCCGTTGCAGTGACGTTGAGGTTCGAAATGGTAACAGCCCGTAAACCCCTGAAGGACAGGCAGGGAAAAGCCAGCGCCCAGTGGACGAGTGGACAACATTGACCCCACCCGCCCCATATAATTTTTGACTTCCAGGTTTCCTCTTATCGATAAGCGCCGTTCTGGAATTTCTTTGCTCGACCATCACGACGACGATTTGCAGTGTGAAGGAGAGAACCCGCCACCAGTCCACACCACTCCCCCCTCCATTGTCCACCATCACCACCTTGCGATACCTACCTAATCCATTCACTACCATTGTCGCATAACCAGACCGCCAGAATGCTCCGCCAAGTGTACGTCAATCGATCATCACAATGGAAACATCCGAACAATAGCTGACAGTCCTCCCCCCTCCTTCGCAGCAAACCGCGGACAGCCCGTTCCAAGAGGGCGCTCGAGAAGCGTGCCCCCAAGCTCAACGAGAACCCCAAGACTGCCCTCTTCCTTCGCGGTACCACCTGCAGCCAAGTCGTATGTCGCCTCCTCCATATCCTCCTATACATGATGGTATCAAGATATCTGATACAGTCCGCAGACCCAAGATGCCATGCAAGATCTCTACTCGCTGCGCCAAACCCACGCCAAGCGCTTTCACAAGAAGAACCCCGTCCACCCCTTCGAGGACGCCAGCTCCCTGACCTTCTTCTCCGAGAAGAACGACACCTCGCTCATCCTCTTCGGCTCCAGCAGCAAGAAGAGGCCCCATACCATCACCTTCTGCCGTACCTTTGACTATAAGATGCTCGACATGCTCGAGTTCTACCTCGACCCCGAGACCTTCCGCAGCATTGCCCAGTTCAAGACCAAGAAGGTACCCGTCGGCACCAAGCCTTTGATGGTGTTCGCCGGTACTGCTTTGTATGTTTCCCGGTTTTGTGACTACAGGAGGAGAAGTGAGTGAAAGTTGTTAGCTAACCGAATACCCCAAAGCGAATCCCCCGTTCCCAACGCCTTCACCACTGCCAAATCCATGCTCATCGACTTCTTCCGCGGCGAGCCCTCAGACAAGATCGACGTTGAAGGTCTGCAATACTGCGTTGTCGTATCCGCCGACGAGCCTACTTCCTCCTCCACCGACCCCTCGGACCCCTCGACAAAACCCACCCTCCACCTGCGCGCCTACATGATCCGCACCAAGCGTTCCGGCCAGAAGCTCCCCCGCGTCGAAGTCGAAGAGCATGGCCCCCGCATGGACTTCCGTCTCGGTCGTCTCCAGCAGCCCGACGCCGATATGCTCAAGGAGGCGATGCGCAAGCCCAAGACCAACGAGGAGCGCACCAAGAAGAACATTTCTATGGACAGCATCGGTGACAAGATTGGTAGGATCCATATGGGCAAGCTGGATCTCAGCGAGCTGCAGACGAGGAAGATGAAGGGTCTCAAGAGGAGCAGGGATGTGGTGGATGAGGACTTTGATGATGCGGATATGCCCTTGGAGGGCGTCAAGGAGGTCAGTGACCGGATCGTGGGGCCGAGGAAGAAGAAGGCGAGGGATGTCGTTGAGTTTTGAGTTGGGCGGCGAGAGTAGGGAGTTGGGAAAATGAGGCGAAGAAAGGAGGAGGTGTAATCTTTTTCTTCTCACAATTGTTGCGATCATCCACCAAGACACAAGGCGTTTTTGGGAGTTTTTAGTTTGGTACTTATTATCATATATCATTTGCTGCTGCTGCTGCTGCTGCTGCTGCTGCTGCTGCTGCTGGGAACATCAAGTCAAATCAACATCAGGCCAAATTAGATCATCAAGAGAAGAGAACAAAAGACAAAAAGCTGGAGTTATGGATGTATCGTTGTTCGTGAAGAAACGCTTTTGCTGAAGCCGATAGATGGGCAGGGGGATGGATATCAAAGAGCTTATAGAGAGACTTAAAGCTGCATTTTCAACCCACCCAACTGAACCATAGGACCCGAGTTTACACAGTTGTCATAGATGTAGTTTTCAGATAGATGAAAATACAAGATGTCAAATGTCCATGCCGAGATCGATTGGTCATCTGTTGTTGATTGGAAGGAAAGGTATGTAAAAAAATGCCGGTACTAGATAGGATGTGGCAGAGCAGAGTTGTACGACCAATGGCCTCCTTATACTTGTCTTTGAAGGCATAAAGTCCGTCTCCTCGAGAAGTCAAGACTGGATGTGATGTGCTGTCAAGAAGTTATTGCTAAACTTCTCAAGGCACTTGGAGCCAGCCACCTGAAGATATTTGATAATTCTCGTAAGCAACCGAATCGGCATAGAGTCTTCTCATCTCCATCCTGAGCAGCTGAGATGATGTGTTTATTTATATTTGATGTGGTGGATACCCAAATCTCCACTCACTACAGTATAGTAGGTGTGTAGTAGGATTTCACGTCTGACTACCCCCAACTGAACAGTTTCCAGATCCGATCCGGTATCCTGTCACTCTGCCTAAACACACATAAAAAGGAGCGTTCAAAGCTTCTTGAAAATCCCCAATCCATAATCTCGTCCTCACAAGGGTATCATCCAACTTCCGGCTTCCAACTTCCCAGGCCTCCCTGCTACATCAACCCCGGGTCAAATCACCCCAGATCCCCGATTCTATGTCTCCTCGTCCCCTTTACATAGTGTATAATATAGTAAATAACTCTCCTCAACGCCTCTGCAACGGTTGTAAAAATGACAATGATGTTGTGATGTTGTGCAGTACATTCCGGCCTTTCGCGTCCCAGCCTGTCATGCGTAAATGTCAAAGTTATGTGTTTGACGTCCTTCGTTCAACTTTGTGATGCCTTGTCGGCGGTGTTACAAGTGGCTGACATCGGGGAATTTTTGGGGGTAGCCACATATCTGCTCCCTTCCTCGGTTAGGTTCGGTTCTGCCATTTTTGTAGGCGCGGCATTTGACGTCTGCGTCCGACAATGGCCACTGCCCGGGTGCGTGACACCGCTAGATATTGACCAGTGTTCCACTTCGATCGTATTCGTATCCCCAGAAGCCTATTCAGAGGGACCTACTACCAGCGGTGGTCTCTAGGCATGTGTTCTTATTTCGGGGGTTTCGCCTCCTCGCGTTGGTCTTCATACCGTCCGTCACCTTTGGTTGTGTCACGTTCTTATCGATGGCTGTTAACAATCATGGAACTTCAGGAATGCTTTTCGTCGGGTTCGTCATCCGGCTCAGCAACTCAATATGCCGATAATAACTATGTCCACCCTGACGCTCCAGCGCCTGTTCTTCTGCATACCAATCTGCTCCCCACACCTCAGGGGGTATCGTCGAGCTGCCGTCCGGCGTTTCGTACAGCGCAATCCGCATCGCCCATTCCAGGTGCGGCCACCATTCGCTGTAGGCCTCTGGGCCAAAATAGTCGCTGTTGAAGAGGGACACTACGCCCAAAACTTCTCGGCGGGCCATGCCGTGCAGCCACCATACGGAGTCGAGAGACTTGAGGAGGGCAAAGAAACATGCGAGAATGGCAAGGGCCCGCGGGCGGCGCTCTTCTAGCAGTTCTATGTAGCGCTTGGATACAGTGGCTGGAAAGGATAGCGGCGCGCCTTTATGGGGGATTTTATGCGCCCAATTAAGCACGGCGACGGCGTGCTGGTATGCTTGGCGAGTGCTGGTCACCAGTTCTGGGGACGCAGGTGCTCGGCGCTGTTGAGAGGGTTGACCGGGTGAATCGGACTGTAATGATGCTGGTTCTGAGGGGTTGGCCATTTCTTCCAATTCTTCACTTAACCCATCTAGGAGATGGCCGAAGAAGGTCTGACGGTTAGACGCAAAGTCGAGTTGCAAGACGGCTTGGGAGTTGATCACTTCGGTTACTACAGGACTGTTTCGTAGCCATTGCCAGGAGGCGGCGGTGACAGCTTTGACGCCCTGGAAGGAGTGGAACCATGAGAATGGGATCGAGTAGCACCCAGCTGCTGAGTATCGGCCTTGTTTGTTGAAATCTTCGGGGTGGTTTCCGACTGTTTGGGCGAGGTTCAATTCGTCTTTCATGAAGACGCGGGTGGCTGTGGATTGGAAAGCAATGAGGGAGGCGGTTAGGAAGAGGGATTCGGCGTTGGAGCTGTCGATGCCCTTGGTAAGTGTTGCGCTGTATTCGGCCAGGGAGGCCGCCATGTATGCGTGCGAAGCGCGGACTAGGTCTTTTTCGTTTGGAGATTGGCTGCGTAGATGAAGGGCGGCGACGGCAAGGATGGCATCTGTAAGGTGTTGAGAGCCCGAGAAAGCCATGCCTGGCACGGTAATCTTCCATATGTGCTCCGTGGTGGGGGCGGTGAAGGTGAAAGTCTTGCAAGTCATGGCGGTGTACTGATGCATCAATCTTAACTCGAGCATTCGGTGGGCGGCCGGAGTGGTTGTCGAGAGAGCTTGGGAGGGTGGTGAGCGGCATAGGGGCGGTGCTCGTTGGAAGTGTGATGTCGACGCATTCGTTACGGACTCGGCGCCGGGGGAATAAGCCGAAGTATAAGGGGTTCCGCCGGCGGTCGATGGACTCGATACGGAGGCAGTTTGGGCAGCTTGAAGCTCGACGATGATTTCGGGATGTTCAAAGTCGCAAGGGACGCCGTGCTTGACGCAGTTGCCGCATCGAGGATGTACTTCATCGCACTAGGTGGTGGTGGAAGAAGACAAGGTAAGGGTTAGCCATGTTTGGATATCTGGCTATTTTGTTTGTTCTCGCTGTACTGGATAGATACCTTGATCTTTCTCGACTTGCAACGGCGGCAACCCGCCCTTGACTTTTTGTGGGAACGACGCGGAGGCATCTTGCAATGATGTTCTCTTGAGTTACGGCCTTTGGTGGCGGTTTGGAAGATCCCGGGGTTCCATATTACGGGGGCCGGAAAGCTGGATCACAATCGAACCGACAAAGAGACGACGGTGAAGCTGTTCACGAGAGAGATCAGAGAGACAAGTGTCGACGTTGAAAAGGAGGATGTTCCTGGTAACAGACGCGTAAGTCCTCGTCAATTCCCCCGTTGTCGCTACCCCGTTGTGTGTTCGTCGTCCATGGCCCTGGCAGGGCCAATCAAGTGACGCCATTCCCAGCTAACTGGATCAGATCCGAGTGGGGCCGCTGCTTGTGGAGCACAGGGAGAGAATGACGGGACGATCATTTGTCAAGAAAAAGCACGGGGAAGGGGGGAAGCCAATGGGCACGCCTGCCGCCTGTGTGTAATTGTGTAGGGCCACGGGAAAGTGGAGGGAGGCTTTCGGTAGGTAGGGAATGTTCCTCCAGGTGGGCAGTGACAGCTTCAATAATTCAATGCAGTTCTGACAGGCAAGGGAACTGGTACTAGTGTGAAAAGACACAAACAAGGTGAGGTTGCCCGTCGGGCTCTGAACCGACTGGAGACTGGCCGCCACCCGTTCCAGACCAACTCGTGAAGGGCAAGGGGCGCGCGTGCTGAAGGTTCATTCCTGTGCTTTGATTCAATGCTGACTGCCAAAAAAAAAAAAAAAAACCTGGAGAAATGTGCAAAAAGCCAGAATGCCAAGGGGTTAGACACATGTTTGGCTGTGAATGGCGTCAATTGTAAGGCTGATATCCATTATGACCGTGCTTGCGTTTCAACGGGCAGTGACAGCAAGGGCCCTCAATGGTTGAGTTCTTCTGACAAGATAATCTGTGTACCTTGGGTAAGATATCCGATGGGGAAAGAAAAAAAAAAGAATTGAAACGTCTCGGACCCCGTGGACATTTAAAGTGCTGAAAGGTGTGATGACGCACGGATTGACCTGCACTACTATAGAAGCGGCATCGGATGAAACACACGTGCTCTCCTTCAGCTGTACCTTTCTTGAGGTTATTCAGTGGATCCTTTGGGCCTCTCAGCATGCTGTCCGATTTCCATAGCATAGATCTGACCTTTATACCCCCCCGTTCATGTTGCTGGGTCTATCGGGTTAAAAATTTCGTGAATTAATGGAGTGATCTCCCAATACGGCGCATCGGAGTTAATTTGAGATACCAAGTATGTACTATGTAACAAGCCGAGACGGGAGATGTTGATATTGGGATCTTACCTAACAAGAGTGTCACGCAACCTCACTTCCGAGGATCTCTACTATGTAATCACAGAGATATGTGTCAGCGACGTTACACCTCGGATTTGTTTGTCATCACTGCCGCACTTTGCAAAGACAAGGGCGCAATGGCGTTTATGTCTTTTCTTTTTGGGGTTTGCGCAAGGCGTATTCGTTCACATTTCCAGCCGTCGCAATTGCGATAGACTGGGCGCCAAGAAATGCTTATGTTTAGTGTGAAAACACTTGGGCATCGATCGGACAAAAGTCATCCATCATCGGATCAGAATTCAAGGTACACTACTCAGGTATTACACATTACATGACAGTGCCGCTTCGTGTGTCACACACCATGCTTCCCGCCATACTGTAGTCGTGCCGATTTCCATGGCTTCCAATGGCTCTTTTCTTGGTTTCCGGCACTGCCATGTGCACCTCAAAAACAAAAAGAGGACGGTGGACTTTCGGTCAAGAAGATCTGTGTAACCAGCCAGAAGGCGACATTACAGCCAGATAAGGTAACAGAAATAGTACTAGGACGTGGTTGAGACGCGCCCTTTATCCAAGCCATAAAAGCCCATGTTGTTGTTACCGCTCGGAAAGCCGTTCTGGGCGGCCAGCATCGGTCCAATTGAGTGTCAGAATAGTAGTTGATCATTCGACAGTGTCAGTAACTGCTGATGGTGTCAATGGTGCTAATGATTACCTTATCCTGCTGAACAATCACGACAACACTTTGGTCAGAGTCGTCATTCAGACTTGACCGCTTCGTCCATGTCGAACCGGGAGGACAATCGTCGATATAAAAGAGAAGGTGTCAGCATCACACTCCCAGATCCCCTACCTACCTCTACGTAGTGACTTCAACTGCAGTTAAAGTGCCCAAAACAGAAAGAGTAAAGAAACAGTGTGGGGGTGGATCCGCGGCAAAAAACCTGAATTGCGCCATCGCCAAAATCCATCACACAATTGCCCCGGCCCGCCAAAAAGAGGCACACAACCCATAAGAAGTCCGTCATTCTCTCCATCTCCAGCCCCGAAACCGCAACCACCACGCCGACCGTTGACCGAGCCATCACCAATTGGCGCCATCTCCGTCACATCTCCGCAACTACCGACACCAACTACGCAGCTAGACGGTTACTAGACGCCCTACCCGCGCAGTCGGACCCCTCTCATCTCAACTCGCGCCAATCAAGCAAGATCGCCAAATCAGACAAAATGACTGCCTCCAGCGACCACCCCATTACCACTCCCCCCCGCGCTCCCTCGCCCGTCCATGGGTTCGGTACGCTCGCCGTCCATGCGGGATCCCCGCACGACCCCGCCACTGGCGCTGTGATCGAGGCCATCTCGCTTTCCACCACCTTTGCCCAGACGGCCGTCGGCAAGCCCGTCGGCGAGTTCGAGTACTCGCGCAGCAGCAATCCCAACCGCGCCAACTTTGAGAAAATGGTTGCTGCTCTCGAGCACGCCAAATACGCCCTTGCCTACTCGTCCGGCAGTGCCACCACCGCCAACATTCTCCAGTCGCTTGCCGCTGGCTCCCACGTCATCTCCGTCTCGGACGTCTACGGCGGCACGCACCGTTACTTCACCCAGGTCGCCAAGGCCCACGGCGTCAAGGTTACCTTCACTCCCGAGATCGAGGTGGACATCCGCGACCACATTACCGATGCCACCAAGCTCGTGTGGATCGAGACCCCCAGCAACCCGACCCTGCGCCTGGTGGATATCCGCGCCGTTGCTACCGCCGCCCATGAGCGTGGCATTCTGGTCGTGGTCGACAACACCTTTTTGAGCCCCTACGTCCAGAACCCGCTTGACCATGGTGCCGATATCGTCGTTCACAGTGTGACCAAGTACATCAACGGCCACTCGGACGTTGTCATGGGTGTTGCCGCCTTCAACAGCGACGAGCTCTATGCCCGCCTGTCCTTCCTCCAGAACGCCATCGGCGCCGTTCCCTCTGCCTTTGACTCGTGGCTCGCCCACCGTGGAGCCAAGACCCTTCACCTCCGTGCCCGTGAGGCCTCCACCAACGCGACTGCCATCGCCCACGCTCTCGAGGCTTCCCCTCTCGTCATCTCGGTCAACTACCCCGGCCTTGAGTCGCACCCTCACCGCGCCATTGCTCTCAAGCAGCACCGCAACGGTATGGGTGGTGGCATGTTGAGCTTCCGTATCCACGGCGGCCACGCTGCTGCTGAGAAGTTCTGCCAGTACACCAAGATCTTCACTCTTGCCGAATCACTTGGTGGTGTGGAGTCCCTTTGCGAGATTCCTAGCTCCATGACCCACGCTGGTATTCCCAAGGCCCAGCGCGAGGCCGTCGGTATCTTTGACGACCTTGTCCGCATTTCTTGCGGTGTTGAGGATGCGGAGGACCTCAAGGCCGATGTCCTCCAGGCTTTGGAGCGCGCTGTTGCGGATGCTGCCAATGGCGTCTCCAACGGTGTCAAGGGTACTCACTAAAGTGGTTGTTGTCTGGAATTAGTAGAAATAAAACTGGAGTTGTATGAAAGGCATTGAGCGGGATTTACTACTTCTACTACCATAGACGGGGTTCAGGCGTTATCTTATCATGCGGCTCCTAAGGGCATGATCAATATCCTGGGTTTTGTTTAAAGATACCAAAGGAGGTTTTTGATGAAGATCAAGGGTATATACCCCCATGGTTGTTGCCTGGGTGGATTTTACCGCAAACGTGGAAAGCGTTGGGGTTCACTTTTCATATACATGTAGTCATATAGAGATGATACCATAGCGTTTCTTGTTTGTTATGAACATCTGGGTCATGACAGTTTTGTGTGTTCTTGTGATGGGCGTGAAGTTCTCCTATCATCAGTGGTGATATGGGTCTGGCATTCCTGAGCAATACTGATCTCGGAAGCAGTGGGAGACCTAAAGGTCCCCAGTAACAAGCCTCCTCTGCTCGGGGCATCAGATGACACACGCTGATCGATTTGACCATAATACCACAAACCCGCGACCATTATCACCGACGATTCGCCCTTGTCAAATGACATGCCCGGCTCTGCTCAACACGAGAATTCACCAATTGATAACAGCAACAACACTCATTGGCTGAACCACTTACGCTAGTTCTTCATACTTACTCACTGATACCTACTGCTCTCGCCAAAGTCGTGTCAGTGCATGGCTTCCAAGCCACTCATCGGAGGGAAGCCAAATGCAAAGCAAGGAGGAATGCAGCGGTGAAACCGATCCGATCGAGCAAACTTAGGGATTTCGACGAGGGAAGGAGCAGGATATCGTATAAGTGACATATCCCCGTTTTCTATTGGTCCGTCGTTCGAAAGGTTGGGCAGGCAAGGACATGGTGATCGAAATCGAAGCAGAGATGAGTTGGCGGTGCGGAAGAGGAAGTAAAGGTCGGCTGTCGGGGCGGCTATCGGCGATCTTCCTCCTTCCACTCAGAGGTCACAACCACCAGCCGTTCTGGCATGGGGTTAGTGACCCGGAAGGAGCATTCAAGCCAAAACTTATCAGGAGCAAAGGCTTTTAGTGCCCTTTGGGGATTTGAACTTTCAAAGTAGGAAAACAGAGCTCATTGCTTGCCCTGGGAGTCCTCCAGTCCTCACCCCCCCGGCCTCCGGCCCCGGAGCCCCAGAGCTCCACTACCCCGGTTCTCGTCTGGCCCGATCCCAGCCCGACATCCGATAACCGCGAGGAAGTGGAGAAGGCCGGCATCCGACCCACTCTTGCCGGCATGCAAGTGCAGTGGAGCCTCCCGACGCACAAGTTAAGCGCGGGCGGGGGAGAGGGAATCGGGAGTCGGTCCACTGTTTGAACACCACCTCCCCACATCCCATCATTTTCCACAAGGACGGATCACAGCCAACTTGACCTGGCTCCCTCCCTTCCACGAAGGTTCCAGTCGTCAACGACGATCCGTCCCTATCCGGTAACCCAAGTACACCAGCACTGGATGTAGTGTCCTAGGGTACATATGTACACGTCTGACGCTAATGAAGTCGATTCACTGGCACGTGGACGGTGAGGTACACTAGTCTAAGTGTAGGGGGACTTGGGGCGGTCGAGTTCTGGATCTCTGGGGCGTTGGATGCTACAGGTAAGTGTACACCGACTCGATCCTTGGTTGCGTTTCCCCGCCATAGAAGACGAACCTGAACTAGAAAGCCGAATGGGCGGGAGCTAGAGATTTGAAAGGCACCGGGATGCCAATCAACAAGTGTTTCTCACCGGTTCGATTGCTGCGCTTACTGCGGTATCAAAGATTGAAGGTGATTTGTGTCATGGCATAGGATTGACTGTTTAGAATATGATAACGAATCGGTCAACCCATAGCTACCGGACACTCCTCTTGATCTCCCCGACATCTTTTCTACCTGGTTATCACCGACTACCACTGCGTTATCGTGAACTCGATATCACTCGTTCCAAATTGCCCAGTGGTGCGTACCTGTTTGCTGGTCCAATACGTGTGGTAGGTATCAAGCAGGGAGCCCCCGGTGCAAGTGAATTTCGAACACGACGGACGACGCACACGGGTGTCGGTCAAAAGCGTGCCCTACGGCTTTCCCCCGCCATTCCCTACGGGATACGTTCATCCCATCCCATGTCCTGACCGTTTTTGGTCAAAGGGTTTGCCACCACCCGTCTCCCGCCGTCCAGTCAACACATGCTAGGTATCCGGGTCGGGCACAACAAGGGGGAACCGAACCGATCGGAACTTGGCAGGTCGAGGAACCTCTACCTTGTCCTGTCGGGTCTTGTGGTCGGCGACCATAGAGGGAGGAGAAGCGGTGGAATCTTCAATCTTGTTCCTGGATGATGGCCGGTTGGACTTATTGGTTTGTTTGTCGGTGTTCGAGTGATACCATGATTTTGTTTATCTTCGTTGGCTTCTTAAACTATTCTTTCGTTCCCTGCTGGTATATCACATTAGTCCGTACCTACTCTACCTAGGTAATCATCCATCTCTTCAAGAAAAGTATTTCACTCGACTCGAGTCGCTGCATTCGACACAAGGGAGTCCTTTGCTTGACTTCTCTAGTTTGGTGTTCATCTCATCAACTCTATTCTGTTTCCCTCCGCAACATCAACAGAAAGGTACTTCTAGTGTCTGCCATGACGACCTCATCGTCTCCTTCAAAGACCGAACAGGGAGACTCGAGTCATTCGAACACCTCTACACCTACTGAGTTCCAGTGTCCGAAATATTCATGCCATCAACCCAGCAATTTATCACAACAGCAGTCCTTTGCTTCCAAAACATGGACATACTTAAATGAGGATATCGTGCCCTCAACCTTTGCTGAGATTCAACTTGTTCTTTTGACATTTTGTATTGGGTTACAAGGTATGTTTTCTTCTTTAATTTCTCTTCTTTCCTGTGGTCCTAACCATTTCCCCAATACCTGTCTACCTCTATCCATTTTTCTCGACGCATTCCCCCTTTGTACTCTCATCAAAACATACAAACCTGATGATGTATCTTCCGGATATCCTATACTTACCCAAACCTCCATTTAATCAGACGCAGTCTCCTTCCCCGACTTCCACTGCTTCGCCTCCAACCAAACCGGTAACACCGTCTTTCTCCTCCTCGCCGCCGCCCTCCCCGAATTCAACCCTTCCATGTTCATCACTGCCAACATCGCCACCTCCCTCGGTTTCTTTCTGGGAAGCGCCTACCTCACCGGCCAATTGGGCCACCTAATTGGTCCCCGCCGACGTCTTTGGCTTCTCGTTACCAACACCATCCAAACCACCCTCGTTTTCATCGCCGCCGCTATCCAGTTCGGTAGCCACCACACCAACACCCCCGGAAAACTGCTCCTCGAGTCAGGAAGTATCGAGACCATGGAAGCAGTTACGGGCACTAGAACTCTTGTGTGTATCGCCCTCTTGGCGTCCGCGGCGGGGAGTCAGGTGGTGCTGAGCAGGAGTCTGAACATGACGGAGATTAGCACCGCTATGGCGACGGCGGCGTGGGTGGATTTGGTTATTGACAAGCGCTTGTTGAGTAGGCCGCTGAAGGAGAATAGGGGGAGGAATAGACGGATTGCGTTTTTGGTGAGTTTGGCCATGGGCAGTTTGGTAGGAGCGTGCATTTATCGGTGGGTGGGGAGTGCGGTGGCTGTTACGGTGTCCGGGGGTGGGAAGGCGGTGGTGGGTGGGATGTTTTTGTTCTCGACGGGAGAAGGGAGGGAGAGGGTGGGGGATGTTGAGGGTGGAGGGGAGTTCCCGAGTGGCGGTGGTGGTGATGAGAAAAGGAGTGGCAAAGGGTGTGTGGATGGAAAGGAGGCGGAGGGAAGTGGCAGCGGGAGTGATTCGGAGGCTGAGATGGGGCCGGCGAATGGAAGGGCGGATGGAAAATTACCTATGAAGGGGTGAATATATTCGTGTGTTTGTTTTTGACTGGAATTGTCAGCGAGCGTAGATGGAACAGCGCATGGAGCTTGGGCATTACTGATCAAGAATTCGACTTCAGTATGTTGTGGTGGGGTTCAGCGTCATGCTCGCGAGGTGTTGAAGAGATCATACATAGGTAGGTTCAACTTCTTGCAATGAGCATACTATTGATCAAAGACATGTGGAATGTGTCGAGTCATCGTTACGAGATTGTCAAGCTTTTTTCTGTTCTCTGATCGAACCTACAACCCAAACAAGTTAAGAGAGGAAGGCCTGTGACTAGAGCAATGGGGCAAGTACTGTAGTGGACAGGAGGGGTTGACAACAGGGGACGGCCGGGGACAATGAGCTGCGATGGCCGTAACGAACTTCCTTCCCTTTTTGAGACATGTGAGGGACTCAGGGTACTCTGGGAAGGAACGAATGAAGGGAAACTGTGGATGCCTACCTCTACCTCTATGATCCCATTGATGTACCTACCTAGGTACCTGCCTGCCTTATAGGTACCTACTTAGTTTCATGCCAGGAGGGAGTTGTTGTACCTGATCTGGAGTGCAGATTTCCATCCTACTTACCAAGGGTTGTTCATTCCGCAGTTCGCTCTTCAGTCCTCATATCTTCTTACTTTCACACCAGACACTCGAACTCGATACTTTGCGTTATCCCGGCCCTCTCGCACTGATTCTGAGCGCGTCACTGATGCCCGAGACAGCATTTCCAATTCTTTGACTTCACTGATATGGCACTCCACTTCACCACCCCAAGAAGGAAACGTTGACGCTCCATCGACTCCCGTCTTGTCAGCCATTAAGGCCGGCTACATTCATCTTCGGAGATAATGAGCATACTTTAACATGTAGCCACTTGATTTCAGATGCATTCAATGCAAGACGGAGAATGTGCATAGGGCTATCGCAATGGGTCGCTCGGGATGGATGTGTCATCCTTAGCCTATCCCGTGCTCCATCGAAAAGCCGGGGAAGAGTGTCAGCCAAAGGGCCGGGCGAGATAGTGATGAGCTGATATGATCAAACCATCTCCTCACCTACACGTCAAGCCCGTACACTTCGCTCACAACCGGCGACAATGGCACCCCTCGATCAATTCCACCTCTTTTTTCATCTTCCACCAGTCGTCCGTCTCTCGGACATTTTCCATCAGTACTACCACCATGACAACACCGAGCCAGTACACCCGTATCATTCACCAAAATCCGCTTCTCTGACTAACGAGCACATTGCTCTCGATGGATGAAAATGACCCGGAAAAAATGGGCACCCAGTTTCTACAAGTGCCCTAGAAGACCCAGACCAACGGTCCTCTTCTTTTCCCTCATCATCTCGGACATTCGAATACGACCACGTCTACTACCATTGCCTCAAAACGAGCACCAAAGCTTTCAAAACGACAAGCAGCCCACATCTACCAAGATGTATCGCCGCTACACCGACAACGGAGTGAGCAGCAGCCGCCGGGAGAACCCCCCTCCACGCCCTACCCGGATCACCGTCGTCATCCGAGACAGACCAGTCGATGGTCCTCCTCCACACATCGAGAGGGAACAGCGGAGACACCCATGGCCCCCTCTCCGATTCCCTTCCCCGATGGTAAGATGGGATCCGCCCCCGAGACCCCTTCCGCCAGTTCCTCCTCCAAGAAGGGAAGGACTCTGGGCCCGCGCTCAGGAGCTCCTCGACATCAATCGCCACTTCCTCGATCGCATCGACCGTGAGATCGTTCTAGACCGGCTAGAGGCTCGTCGAGCCGAGCGGCGAGCTCAACGAGATCGGCAAAACAGGCAGGAGGATGAGGCTCGTCGGGAGAGGCACGAGCAGGAGAGGACGCGCGAGAAGGAGGCCGAGAGGAGAGGGGAAGAGCACCTAGAAGAGGTGGCTAGACGAGGTAGTAATCCAACCTTGAAACGTATAAATGGATGTGAAGCTCACTGCTAGAATGTACAGCCGAACAGAACCGTCAACAAGGCGGTAATATACCAGACGCCAGAGCCAATCCCGTCGAAGAGCGCCCAGCGCCCATCAACAGACCTCCAAGTCCCCAGATACCGGCACAAGTACCGGCAACCCCAATCACCACAGCCACTACAGTCAACCCTGCCACGGAACCGGTCCCAGAGCCCAGTGTCAGCGACGGCGACCTCGTCCCCTGTGCGGTCTGCGCCGAAGAGTTTCCACGCTCCCAGGTCCTCACGACCTCCTGCACCCCAGAGCCGCACCACTACTGCGGCCAATGCCTCCAGTCCTTCTTCAGAAACGCCATGGACGGCAACGTCTGGCGCAATACCGATTATTTCCCCCCTACTTGCTGCGGCAACCGCTTCTACATTCACGCCAACGAGTCTGGCAACGACAACCCTTCTCGGGAAGTCCGAGCGCGCAACGAGCGCTTCAACCGGCTGCTCGATGTCGACATGGTCAGGCAGTACATTGCTCGTACTGAGCAGGTACACATGGAGAGGGAGCATACAGGCGCGCGGTGTTCAAACGTGAAATGTGGCTGGCTGGTCCCCGAACGTTTCACGGGTGTCGAAGGTCGCAGAGAGACCGAGGTCGTCTGCCACCAGTGTCGACAAGTGACCTGTATCATCTGTGAGGGCAGGGCACACCGAGCCAGGTACCAAGAACGTTGTCCTGGTCCCAGAAGAAGGACAGAGGAGCAGCAGCAGTTGGAGGAGCAGGTCGATCAACAGTTCAGACAGTTGAGGCGGGAGGAGGCCTGGAGGACTTGTCCAACTTGCGACATAACCGTCGAGAGAGACGGTGGCTGTAACCTGGTGAAGTGAGAATTCCGTCTCGCCTGGAAACTAGAGAAAGCAAGAGTTACTGACGGGCTTACAGGTGTATTGCGTGCAATACATACTTCTGCTACCACTGCCTACTCATTCACCCTAACGGGCACGATGAAGGGCCACTGTGCGCCTGCACCATCTTTGACCTTGACGAGCCAGAGAGGCGGATCCGAGAGAGACGGGCAGCTGGTATTCCGGACCATGTGCCTGAAGGTGAGGAAGATGACTTCTTCCATGGCCGTGACCATCAGCATCGCCAGCACCAGCACCACCAAGGCCACCACCCCGACCAGGGCCGCCACCGTCATCGCCATCATCGTCATGACGACCACATCATCAACCACTTCCTTGAGGATGATGACTTCTTCCATGGCGGTGACCACCGCGACATTATCGACGACGCCTCCGAGGAGTTCCTCGCCGGCCCCATCGAGTTGGATAGCGACGACGACATCGATCTTGATGACCTTCGGTTCATCCTCGATGCTTTGGCCAGACGTAGAATGCCTTGATAGGTTATCCTCCATCTGGTCATTAACAGGTTTCTTAGGAGATGGAGGGGAGGAAGGGAAGGAAAGGCCCATTCACTGGGAACCATCGACTGTCACCAATCATCGCGAACGCTTGCCACCACCAGATATGCCTGAGAGGGAAAACAACAACTCCGATCCACTCTATCATGGCCCCGGTTGTAGTTTCGCATGGACTTACTCGGACTCATGTACATAGCCCCAAAGTAACGGGGCAACATGACCGAGTAGGTAGAACCGAAAGGACTGGAAAGACAGGAAAGGGAAGCAAACCGGATCGGAACAAAACATAAAAGCAGCCTAGGCAAGCGTTTGATGAGCGGAAGTTGGGACGGGATCCGACGGGGAGAGGTGAAGATATCTATACAGCATTTGGCGCTGGAATTTCGATAGACTGGCTCTTGGATTTGGTGGATGGCCTCCGGAGTTGGAATGATGACTTGAATACCTGGAATACTAGACATAACATAACATTGACTTGAACTTAATTGACTTGAACTTAATAAACGGTATGGGAATGTTGATCGTGTCTTCCCGGGTGCTGATAGATGCTGTTGATCGAGTGATGATCGATGTGAGTGAAGATGCTGATTTCAGTGCCGAGCTCAGTCCTGGCGACGATCCAACACCACAACTTTACCAAGTCAAGCATCCACATAGGCTCCCTCCTATCTGGTTCCGAATCGGAGTACTTCAACTTTTTGTCTTTCCGGTGAATTAGCCGAGTTTTGGTTACCAAATTATGTTGCCCACCTAGGAAACAGAAAGAGAAAACAAAGGTGAGAAGAGGGAGGAGGACAGAGGTTTTGAACCCACAAGGTTTACGGACAAACAAACCTCTATACCTCAACCACCGGATGCCAACTCAGCATCACATCCCACAGGGACAGTCTCACGAAAGACAAAGTGCTAATTGTTTGGTAGTACCCGGCCTCGCAACACCGTAAGGACCTTATGCCATGCCGATCCCAAAAGTCGAACCGCCTGTGGCTTTCCAAACTGTGAACGTTACCAAGTGAGCACTATAGTCACAGATTAGCAACGATAGTCCTTCTCAACCAAGATATATATATGTATATATATATATCCAAAACAAACGCTCCTAAAAACGCCGCCATGCTTCTCTACGCTGTCTATGTAGATTGTAATTGGTATATGTTCCGTCTTTCGGTTCGGAGCAGAGAGCCCTCTCTTTCCTCTTCTGCTCCTGCTCCTGCTCCTGCTCCTGCTCTTTCTCCTTTCCTCTTCCTCTCGAAATGCACACAGACCTAAAACGTTGTGCTTCGGCCTAAGTATGCCAAAGAAAAGCACCTCCCTCCCAAGAGGTAGACTCTAGGTATATATGCTCTTGCTCTCGATAATATTAACTTCGCACAAACGTGTGTGGTGACAAGAATCGGGGGATGGGTTGAACTATCGATCGCGACCTAGCCGTTCCTCGTCATCGCGCGTCAATTCGTACGCCGGCCGGAACTTGTTTCCTTCGGCATTGAGTGCCAATGCAGGATTGGGCCGCGTGTCTTTTGTGCCGCCGAGGGAGGAGAAGCCTTGGGAGTAGAGGGAGCAGAAGGGGATGTCGAGTTGGCGGATAAACTGTTTTTCGTAGCGATACATGTGTCAACAACTGAAAATGAAGAAAAAAAGTAGTCCCTTCCGCCGGCTTCGGCGGTTTTCGTCTAGTGTGACGTTTGCAACGTTCCGTTTTGGGGTGTTATAACTCACAGCCCATATCTCAACATAATGCCAATCCAACACGGGATTTATCCGCATAAACTGCGGCCAGCCCTTGTCCGTTGGCGTGAAACTGTCCAAGAACTCGCTGTGCGGATCGGTTCGCCGGGTACCCATGAATACCGCTTTCACGTGGGGCTTCTCGTCCAAATAACAGTCGAGCGCCTGGCGCATGGGTAGGGCGTATCGTGCTAGGTCGAGGTGATACTCTTCTGTGGTGGTGGCGACGAAGTCCTCGACTTCTTGGAAGGGGTCTGGCGGGGCGATGTAGATGCATTGGAGACGGGGGATGGTTTGTTTTGTTGAGTTGGAGGTTGAGTTCGGGGAGGAGGACGAGGAGGAGGATGGCGGTTGTATCGAGGCGGGCCAGCAGGCGAGGATGAGGATTAAGAGGACGAGACAGTCCTTGCCGCCGTTGTAGGAGAGGGAGAGTTCTTCGGGTCTGGTTGGGTTGGTTGCCATTACGTTAGCTAGCTAGCTTGCTGTGATGTACAATAACGTAATTGAGAAGGCCGACGAACCTATACCGACGCAATGCGTCCTCTATCACCTCCATAGCATCGCGAGCCCGTCGTTGCGTACCCTGTACTGTCTCATCGTTTGACTGAAGGGCCAGGAAGGCAAGGAGCTTTGCGCGTAACGCGGCGCATACCTCAGCAAGGCTGCGGGCTTGGCTGACAATCTTGGAGACCGAGGAAGTAGCCATGTCTGTTGTACTTGTTGAGGTGTTATTGGTCTCTGAAGGGGGAAAGGGCGCAGTTGAACTAAACGTGGTGGACGAGGCTGAAGAGACACCGTTGCCGACGATGTGCAAGCCTTGGAGAGAGGGCGAGTCCTGTGTCATGTTGGAGGTCTATGCGCGGGAATTGGGATGGATTTATTCTTCGGTAGGAGTGGTGGTTGTTTGCAGAAAGGGGAAACTCGGCATCCAGGCGCAATAATCACAAAGTAATCATGCTCAGTCAGACTGACTGACTCTGTATATCGTTGTCAGGTAGATCGCCGCCTCGAGATGTGTGTGTGACACGAGGCAGTGTCTCCCGAGAGAGAAGATTAGTTAGTTTAGATCCGCGCAGCCGAGGATGTGTGTTGATAGAAGGTCAGCAATGCAGCAGACCAGCAGCAAAAGAGACAGGGGAAGGATGGGCAGTGGGGAGTGAGTGATTGGATCAAACGAGGCTCGTGATAGTTGACACTTCATGGAGGTTCCCCAGGCCAGGCCAGGCCATGGAACCGCCATAGAACCATCCATTCGGCTGGAGCCCCTCCACCGCGGCTCACTGGGGCCGCTGCCTGCCGTTTCCCCTCCCCTGTAGTGGAACCATTCCGGGGAAGCAGGGAACCCACGGCAAAGAGGCTCAGGGGATGCCGCTTCAGGCTCGGCATCGAAGCGATAACGATAGCGAGTCCACTTGCTTACTTTGCACTAACAATTTCACCACTCACTGTTTACTTAACTACCAATGCAGTCGTACATCATCCCCGTCGCCAACCTTGAGAACCCACGTCAACATGCCTTCTTCGAATTACACTTTCGGGTATGACCTGAACACAATCCGAGAAATCGACGGGTGAAGAAAGCGCCTTTTCTTTGGAGATGATCTGAAAGGAATTCCCGCAACCATTGCCTGATGACGAGGTCCAATGTAGCCCAATTTGAACCCTTCTTCTTCTCCCGCCAAACAAGGACCTTGATGCCATTCAAGATGAAAGCTGATCGGTCGGTCGTGATTATGGAGGAGATTAACTTCTCGAGTAGGAAGTTGATGTCTCAGCGACATGTTCACATTAATAAGATCAAGCGATGTTGACTATTTACCCAAAGCATACTTGCCCTTGATACACTCAATCCATCATGCGGATGAATCATGCATCATCACCATGACCCCCAACAATCGGTAGGTATTTATACGAGTTCTATCCAAAATGAGGCATTCACGAGATCTTCACACCCATATCTCTCACCTTGTTTCAAGAGCACTTGGATCATCGCCATCCAGATCACCCATTTCATCAGAGATGTCCAAGGATGAACGATCCACAAGGAAAAAGCAAAGTTGAACAACTCCGATCTGGGGCTCCCAGCAACGCCTGTCAGTCTCCACAGAAACAACCCCCAAACGAGAGTGACGATGACCGCAACACCCAACATCTCAAGGCCAGTGTCTGCGGCATCGTCATATCAACGTCATTCCCGTCTGGCGAAATGCGGTCCCAGTGGTTTCGATACTCTACGTTCGTGAGTCCACAATTCGATTCTGATGGATGCTCTCGAGATTCCCGTCCAATTCAAACGAGTCTGGATAAATGGAAAGGACTTGTTATGCGCATGTCTGCACCGACACTCTGCCGAAGAGATGCTTCGGCTCGCTTTCCTGCATATTTAGCTGACAGCATGTCCATGACCGACCGATGCCGATGTCGACCTGTCAGTCGGCCGCTTCCGCTGCCGGCAGCATCTCAAGTCCGGAGACAGGCCCGACAGCCAAGACTGAGGAAGCTTAAGACAGCGACGATGGTTGACGATCTACCGCCAAGTTAACTCGACTTAGATGATGAACACAATATACCCCTCTTTTTCAATTGAAGCCCACAACATGTGGTTGGCCACCCATACATCAGCAGCAATTCCATTCAGATCTCACTTCCCCTCGTTTCCTAAATCGATCGTAAGGCGACACACGCGCGGGGTCAACGTTCTGGAAGGTGCCGAAACAAACCATCCAGAACACCAGCTTGGCAAAATAGGTCAATTCCGTTCGGAGTCAAAGCATTCCGCGATAGTCATCTACTTCAACATTGCATGGACTCCTGAGAGCTTAGACCAACTGGGTCATAGGAGCCAAGTACCTTCTAATCACTGTTCGCCGACATATGTACATGTACTTCAACACCACGGCCAGAACTCTCAGTTATGTCAGCTCACCTTGGTCAAGCTCTGTTCTTCCTGCGGGACGTGCTTCCTCTCGAAGACGACGGACGGCCCCGTCCCTCCTCTGCATGTGACGACATGATGAGGTACATCCATCTTTCGGTTTGGATCTTCACTCGACTGATCTCACCAATTTGTCCTGCGGATCGTCCAAGAAGGAATGGAAAACGGAGAACTCCTTGACCTTGAGCTACCATAGCTGCCCATAGCCGTCACTGCATATGCATAGAGGTAGGTACTCCTCTCAAGCACACACAAGCATCTGTGATACGCAAATGTATAAACCACCGGCAACCCCGCCCTCCTCGTCCGCTTGTGTTCCTATGCTACTCCTCCTTCACATCTAACGATTTCTCTGATCACTGTTGCTATATGAACTTCGTTTGAACTGTAGTCCACAGCAGTATATACAGCCCAGTCAAGTCACCCCAACCAACAAGAACTTGACTTTTCAAGACTCTCCCCCAACATACATCATAGAGCAAAACCACAGCAATCAGAGCTCTTTCCCAACGCATAACAACGCCACCCCCCTCTTCCCCCACCCCTATCCTCACCCCCATCATCCATCATCCACAACAATGGACGACACCGGCAGCAACCCTCCCATCGCCGGTCCCTTCCAACCCGCCCACCCAACCACCCTCGACAACCCCGTCACCGAGGCCCCGGCCCCCCACACCACCCCCGTCGCGCCCAGCAAGACGGGTCCTGACGCCGCTTCTCAGGGCATGAGCGGCGGCGCTAGGGGTAGTGTATCGAGCGAAAGCAGCAAGCTGATTGACGAAAGTACCAAACTCTTTCCCAATGTCGGTGACGCGTTTAGGAGTGAGCGGAGCGCGAGTACGTCTTCGACTGCCAGTGTGACGGGTAGTGATCGGCCTATGGGGAGTGCGAGTACGGTTACCGGGCTTCCGCATGGTAGACGGGTATGTGTTCTCTCTATGTTTTTTGCTGCTGGTTCCAGCTGGTCGGTGATGATTGAAAGGGGGTTGTGGGGTGTGGGTTGTGGACGGTAAAGAGGAGGAAATGATGATTGAACATAAAGTCTGACAGCTGAGAAACAATAACAGCCATCCCACGGACATGGGGGACATGGACTCTTCGAGGGCTTGATTGACCAGAAGAGAAGGAACGATCCGGCTAGCGTTGCGAGACGCCAGAGCTTGAATGAGCAGAGGCCGCCGCCGCAGGGGTTTATTGCGAAGATGTGGGATAAGTACGCTGACCATCCCTTTCTTCCCCCCTTCTTCTGTTTCGTTCGCTTTATACTAACTCGCTTGTCATACTAGCTGGGTACGCGGTACCCCCCCTGACATCTAAACGACTCCCCTCGTTTCCGTCTTGTCAGCATTGTCCTTTATTGTTCACCCGAACTGAAGAAATTGTCAAGATGGCTGGACATCAAATTGTATGAACATAGGTAATTATTAGTGGAAGATATTGGATCTGGTAGGGATTGCATAGGGGTACCTAGGCACGACGGAAGGGATGCAACGGGCGTCAAGGATTGATCGGGAAGACTTACAGAGATCATATGTGCGGTGGTTTCAACTGAGTTTGTCCTTGCCTTGCCAGTTATTTCCCATATTCTGTCGCACATTTCAGGAGTAAGGTGGTTGATTTTTGGCCTGCCCCATTTATACCTTTTGCATGTGTTTATGACGATGTAACGAACTGATAGCATCAAATAAATACTGAAAGATTGTTGTGTGTGGCATCATTCCAACTCTTATAAAGTCTTGTATCTTCAGGTCACCATTGGTCGAGTCCTTTCTACACTGATCATGTACCAGATATGGCCCTTTCTCGCATTCTATTTTCTGTTACTAGTTCACTCACAGCTGAAACGAAGCGAAAAGCATGGAGAACTAACACCAGTTTTCTGTTTTTTTTTCCGGTTTTTTTTTTTTTTTTTTTTTTTTTTTTTTTTTTTTTTTTTTTTTTTTTTTTTTTTTTTTTTTTTTTCTGAAATAGTCTAGATAGTGAAAACTAGAAGCGTTATTCCTCTTCACACATAGATGGGCAGAAAGAACACCGGCAGTAGTCTTGTTGATTTTTGAAATAGGTATGTTGTTAGGCACACTATGCCATCGACTTACTTCTCTGTGAATTGAAGGCTATTGATGACCATGACTAGGCATGTATGCCTATAATCAAAGACAATTCCATGTTGTTCCACATATCTGAGCGATGTGACGTTCCCGGTGCATTGCAAGGCCAGATCCTTTTGTATACTAGATCTAGTTGACGTCTCTGTGATTCCCCCAGACATCAACGGGAGAGGAGGTAGGGTCCATGGGTCGTTCTCTCTTGACACCTCGGCGTTCGTTGTCTTCAGATTTGATGCGCGGCTATGGGACAAGGAACGGTTAACTCATTGTCTGTCTTGCTGCACGAAACAGTAGAGCTACAGGTCATGGTGCGTATGCTTACCTGGTATCCTTTCTCGACATCGATACCTTCTTCGGCCTTCTTGACCGAGCGAGAAATAATGCCTTCCTGAATAAGACCCTCTACGACATTGTACAGTGTAAGCGATTGAGATGACGAGATGGGGCGATAGACGGGAGACTTACCCATGGTTCGGTAACGGACATACTCGAAGACGGCGATGGGTCGGTTATGGGGATCGATATTTCTTGTAATGGTTGCCGGACCATGGCGATGAGTGGGTTTAGTGTCGGGACTAAAGAGGCCTTGGTCAGCTACACGTCCACAGCTGTTGAGAACTTTGGGTACAGGTAATCTGACTTGACCTTGCTATCAATCGCTTTGCCCTTCAAGTCCTTCTCACCAACAGAAGGGATGGGCTTGGGGCCGTCTTTGTCCCGATTAAATGTAACGCGGCCTGTGCCAACCTCGAGATAAAGGTTGACAATAAGTGTGCCGTAGTGCTCGGCGTCCTCCGCCTGACTACCATCCCTTCCTTCCCCTGCACAAGATTCGAGGGTAATTATCTAGCGAACCTAATACGACAGTTGTATATGATACACCCGCATGACTACTCAGTATACTTACGAACATCAAGGCTGCCGAAGTGAAATCTGTGTCGTTGCCAGCCGGTAGCTCGGCTACCAGTCTTACAATAGGATCTCCTTTCTTCAGTACCAACTGACATCCGCTTGTGCCCGGAGCTGAAGCCATCCATGGAACAGCTCCAATGGATCTTAGGCTCTGTCTTGAAGTCGTCGAAGTTTGTCGCGTCAAGGATGAAGGCAAAGGGCTTGCCTGGCTTGGCCTCGATGTTTTTCAACACGTAGGGAACTTTGTGGTCCAGTGTCTGCTGGAATGAATAATATCTGATCGCTTTGGCACGCGACTCAACCTCATCTGGATCGGCTTCGTACTCGTGCGCACGCTGGCCATTGACCTCGACGGCAACCTCAAGCCCCGGAAGGCAGGCGAGGATTGTCATCTTCAGTTGGATACCTGTATGAGTCGTTGGGTGTTACAACTATGTGTTTGTCTTCGTGCTCAGAAGAGGATGTAGGGCAGTTGGTGGTGTGAAGAAGAAAAGACAGCAGACATCGCAGCGATACCCAGGTTGTCTGGCTTCAGATGAACAGTAAAAGAATGCGGGGTGTCCAGTCTTGAAAAGACACAGAAGTGAATGGGACTCGAGGCTGTGAAGGGACCTACCTGAGCGGTGAGTGGTGCCGCTGGGGGCCGGCTTCACACGTCACAGACGCAGGAAACGAAAGGCACGATTGGAAGAAACGAGGGGACCTGGAGACTGCGGTCACGAAACCTCGGAAGGTCGGTTCTGAAGGAAGTTAGCTCCATCATGCACCTCAGCCCAAAGCGGAAAGAACCTTCACGAATACAAGGGGAAAGCTGACTTCGATTGCCTGTCCGTTGTGGTTGTTGATGATGACTTCTCAAAGCAATTTCGTTCTTCAATGGGAATCAAGACCCATATGATCTCGATGCTCCCTGGATTTTCAATGATGAAACATTCCAACAATAGGTTGTATGTGTGTGGCCTCAAAAAACTCATCTCTTTGTACATCCGCATTACTGGCTTGGTAGAGGTAAGCATACTGTGGTAGCATGGATCAGGACCTGGCTGAAACGGACATACCTTTGAACTGTATTCAGATTATCTTGAAGTGGGAAAGCTGTAAAGATCACAGACGCGGTCAAGTATCGTGGTCACTTATACATTGAGACCGGTTTCTCTGAGACCAAAGAATGATGGTACAAGATAGATGGCCGTGGTTGCCATTTATGTTGATTGCTGGCCAGCGTCCGTTAGATTGAAGATGGGCCGCGAGAAGATACAGAAGACCTGTAGTTCAACCGGCAGATTTGTGAGGTAATAGAACGCGAGGCAATGGATGATATAAGGGAATTTGAGCGCGAAAGAGTCTTGAACAGATATCTTGCGTGGGTCTCTGTCCACACCTATCAAAACACAAATGCCCTATTACACCGGTCCTTCCTAGCCTTGCGGGTACTTCTAGGCTTGTCTTTACAGACAGCTTCACATCGTCATCAAAAGACAGATATCCCCGGTGCTGTTTGTGGTAACATTCATTCAAATACTTCTTGACAACGTCTGTATACCTACCATAGTTCCCTCTACGCAAAGGCATCAATCCTCCGTCAGGTCAATGTCGACCTTTCCGTCCTCCAAGCGGCGTAGCTTAGAAGATGGGTCAAGTCCACGAGTTCTCTTTTCATACCGCGTTTGGTCTCCGGGTCCGGTTTGATACCGTGTGTGTTCTCTGGGTCCGGTTTGACATCGGTAAGGGGCTCCTGGGAGATCTGAAGCGGTCAGTACTCTGTTCACACTGGCAAACTTGGCTGTTAGAGTTGGAGTGGCTCACCTGGTGCGCATCTTCGAGATCAATGACTTGATCGTCCTCATTCTTGACAGGGCGCGGAACGATGCCCTCGAACATAAGGCCCTCTACGATGGGAGTAAGCGAAGAACCGACTTGTGGGACGTTATTCAAATAGACAACGTTGTAAGCCTGACCTACCCATTGTTTGATATCTGAACTCAAAGACAGCAAAAGGTCTATGATCTGGATCAACAATATGAACCATGAGCCATGTTGGCGAAACAGAACTGGGATTTGAGTCAAAACTAGATCCCCTAGAGTAAGCGCTGTTTCCAGTTGAAACTTGATGATCCGCGAAGAAAGGTACTCACTGGACCTTGCTATCCACTGATCTTCCCTTCAATGCTGTCTCGGAGACAGATTGAATACCTAGGAACAGGGTCATCAACAGCCTTTCCTGATTACCTAGTGTGCAACACAATTCGATGGCATGCCATAACTTGACTGAAAGTGTGCCATGTTCCTATGTCCAATCTCCTTGTTTCTGGTCTCGTCCTTCCACTGTAACCGATGAGAGTCAGCTCGGTAAAGACTGACAATAACTTCAAGTCCTAGTAACTGAAGGAGTTGATCTGGCCTAGCTCGAGGGTGGAAAACTGGAACTTGTGGCGTTTCCAGCCTGACTCATTGCTACCAGACTTATGAGAATCTCTCGTTGTCTTGGTGCCGCCTGCAAGCGTGTAGTAGCCAATAGGACTCCCGTCCAGGAAACCTTTGTAGTGAACCTCGTGTTTCTTGCCATCAGGACTTGGGATAGAGAAGCGGGTAGAATCCATTTTGAACACAAAAGGCTTTCCGGGCATGGATCCGATGTATTTGATGGTGTAAGGCGATCCTGATTCATGAATAGGCACATGTGTAATTGAGTGAAAGTTGATCTCCTTCGCGGGCTTCAATCTCGTCTGCGGGGGCATCGTACCCTACTCTTGCGCGCGCTGGCCATCAACTTCGATGGTAACCTCGAGCCCCGGGTAGCCGGTGAGGATGGCCATCTTGGTTGGAGCCGCGCTGGTGGTTACTGTCAATGAATGGGGTGGAGCAGATACGGTAGATCGTGCTGGATGCTCCGGTCCTGCTTCAGATGTCGGGAAGGGGATGGTGGATGAGGGAATCCTGACACCCGAGGGGTGACTGCAGTGGAGAAACGACAAGCGAGGCGGTGTTACATCGATAAGTTTTAGGGGCACCGTTCCTGTCCTCGAATGATTCCATTGCGCGACGCGTTCAGATACACACAGATAAAAGGCACAACTGGAAGGGGCGACGGGCCTGGTCACGGCAAGCTCGCAAAACACTCACCGACGTGAGCCAAGTTTCATATTATAAGGCACTCGAAGCCAAAGCGCACCTGCACAGAAGGAAGTGGAAGAAGAACGCAGACTTCAATCTCTTGTCTGTTGTGGTCCATGATGACCTCGCAACAGCAGAAACTTGTGGTTGGGAAACAAGATAGAATTGTGTGGGACGTCCCATCATTGCCGTGCCACCGAAACCCCCACGCCACCACCACCACCACCAACCCCATCCACCGCCGTTACGAACTTGACACTCTTCCTCCTCTCTTTATCTTTCTCACCTCTTCCTCCTCCCTCTGCTTTACTTCCCTCCCCACCATGTCCAGTAAGACCACCACTCATCCAGGCCCCGATCCTCCCCGGACTAGAGCTCAGGATCCCTGTCACACTATGACTCTGAGATCCCGACCCTGAACCATGTGAAGTCTGCGAATGCGAGTGATGAGCCTGTATCCCACCTCCAGGTCCGATCCCAAATGCCAGACCCGTCTCCCTGACGCTTTCTACCGCTCTGCTTTCTGCCACGGGAGGGACGTCGTCGCTGCTGCTGCCGAGTAACCTGCCACCTGACTCGCTGGTTGCTCCAGCAGAAGCGAGAGCAGAAAGAGCTGGAGGTCCAAGGTCGACGTACCCTCGATCGGCGGCCGAGCCAAGGAGGGAGCTGTCGCCGTTGCCGGTGAGGCTGGAAAGGCCAGAGCACACGGGTGTCTTGTTACCGCCTGAGAACACAGGTGTCTTGTTACCACCACCAGAGAACACGGGTGTCCTGCTCCCTACCGAACGGCTATAACTGCTGGGAGCAGTAGCCTCTCGCTCTCTCTCACGCGCGGTCCCTGCCCGGCTCGGAACTTCGGTCATCATCTCGCCCATTCTGGAGGCCATACCGTGTCCATGTCCCGTATCCGTTCCGGTACCTCGCGTTGTCCCCCAGGGCAATCTCACCGGGCCAGGTAGACAGACATGCCCGCACCCATCTAGCGGACAGAATCCACCGCTTGAGGCCAGTTCGGCAGCTGGGTCGTCGTTATCAACTGGTCCATCAACGTACATGGCCGAGTCCCGCTCAGCCTCAAACGCTGCGTGCCAGGCCTGCATACAAGAAGAGTGGCCCCCGTGCCCGCAGCCGGGGCAGAGCCACCACGTTGCGATGGGCTGGTAGTCATCTTCCCCCTCTCGATCAGGCTGGAGGGAGGAGATGGTTGATTCCGAGGAAGAAGGGATGAACGGAGACGAGTCGCGATGACCGCAGAGCGCGCATGGGGCCGCGGCAGCTTTACACCGCTTACACGTCCATACTGAATCCGTCGACGCCTCGCTGCGATCCAACTCCCTCGCTTTATGACATGAGCTGCAAAAGAACCCGGCTGACACGCCGTTTTGTGCAGGGGTCAAGATGGCTGGGTAATTGTTTCCCCAGTCTTTCAGCGGGTTCTTCTCCTGATCCCCGGGCATGGACTCGGCGGCGGCAGCGGCGGCAGGCCAGCCTTGCATGCATAGTTTCCTGAGAAGAGACGCCTCAACGAAGAGCTTGAGGTTCATGAGGCGGGAGTGATGCTGCCGAAGGATGGCTGCTGCTTGGTAACTGTCAATGACTTCGTCGGACACCAAAGGCTTGAGGAGGAGGACAATGGCCGAAGCGTTCAAGGCAGAGGACTTGGCTTCGAAGGCCAGAGTACGGGATATCAGAGAGTAAGGGTTCAGCGGCGGTGTGGTGCTGGAGAAGGAAGGGTGGTTGTGAAGGGGGTAAGGATAGGCAGGATCGGAGGGCCAGGGTAGGTAATCGGTCTCGAGTATGTGGGTGGGTTCTGGTTCTGGCTCTTCAGGGAGAGTAGGGGGTTCGTCGGTGATGACGACGGGTGGTGTGGCATGCAAAGCGTCGTTTCCATCTTGGGAGGGATATTGGAAACTATTGTCGGTGGTGGATTGGGTGATGGCATGGTGCTCGTCAGTATACGCCGTCATTTCCGTCGATTCAGTCTCAGTACGGTTAAACTGTGGGGGCATCACGAAGCGAGGACGACCGGAGCTACCCATTTGGATATCGGACGCTTGTTCGGAACCGTTGCTGCCCCGGGGGTAGCGGATATCGGCAAGGGCAGAGCCACGGATGGGCAGACCGCCACTGGATTCGACAGAGCTGGCAATGGCGGTTCCTGTTGTTCCGCAGCCGCGGCGACTACCGGCGGAAACGGAGAGGGCGTGCCCGAAGCTGTCATCGGAATCATGGCGCAAGACGGATTTTCTCGGGTCTCCGTGACGCTTGCCAGGTACGTCGATGGCATTGCCGAGGATCGCTTCGGTGTCGTAGAAATCGTATCCTTCTGTGCTGGCTTGGGTTTGTTCGCTATTGAAGGAGACGATGGACAAGGGGACAGAGTCGAGACGGCTACGTTTTTGTGGACCGCGAGGTTGGAGCGCAGGGCCGAGTGCGAAACTGCCAGGCTCCAAGACTGGCGCCAGCTTCTCGGACTCGGTGACAGGCCGAGCAAGGGGCGTTGGTTGGTTCGAGGTACTCTCTAGCTCTTCTGACAGCAACGACCTAGGATTTGCCTTTCGCAGTGTATCTGCCCCATCGGTCTGGACTGACATTTGATAAGGAGGACCCAGCGCGCGTAGCTGTGCCTCCGACTTCCTCTTCTCGTAGTGATGTAGTCGACGTTCTAAGTGGTACTGCCCTCGTCTTCGCAAAATCAGGTCAACCCAGTAAGCGAGAATGCGCCATGACTGGGCAAGCCGGTACTGATTGACACTATCGGCTGCTTTAGCATAGTGATCGAGGATGGTCCTGACTCGGTCGGGCAGTGGCCTGCCTCCTTGGACGTGTGGCAGCTCCTGGTACAAGACCTCCAAGTAGTTGATGGTAAGGTATTCGTACACATCTACTGTCGCAGCAGCAGGCAAATGTCCAATGGCCATGGCTTGCTGAGGCTTGTAGATGCCGGTGACCTTGATTGTCTGTTCCAACGACAAGACCTCTTCGGAGCCCGTCGGCGGTGTTGTGCTCGAGTTGGCTGACCTCGGGCTTGGACGGCGCTTTCGCTGTCGTTTGGGGCCTAGAAAACTCCCGAGAACATCATCTTCAGAATCACTGCGGCTGACGCCAAACCTGGGAGTGGCAGGACTCGAGCTATAGGAGGGCGCGTTGATGCTGTGGCTGCTGTCGGCATGTAGCATATGTGGACGCGGACGATGGGAGGGAGCACGCTCGTCCAAAAACATGAGCACGTCGCCCTGTGACGAGAAGGACATGGTTGAGACGGCCTGCCGGTCAAGCACCTTGGGCGCAAAGTTGACATCGCACTGTGTAAAGAGACCATCCTGGCCAACGGTCCACAGCAGATACTGATCGTGCCAAAGAAGAGCGTTGGGTGAAGTGTCGAACAGCTGGATCTCTCGATACGGCATCGTGGGACGGGCGAGATCCCAAATATGCACCGCGTTGATACCAAACTTCTTCTGACTGCTCTCCCCATACGACATGGCGATCTGGGAGGCCCTCTTAGCTTGGGCCGTTGCTGACCATTGCCCAGGTCTCCAGGCAAGGGAAGCCACGGGTGCGGGAGTCGATATGGTCCATTTCGGCTTTTGTCTCTTGTCGGGAACCTTGCCCAGGTGCCAAACATGACACTTGCTGTCCCATCCAGCACTTACGAGATGTTCGCCGTCGGGATGCCAGGCAATCGAGGTACACGACTTCTCGTGGGCGTTGATCCGCAGGACGGGCGCATGATACTTACGCATGTCCCATTGGAGGATGGTGCCCTGATCAGTGGAGCAGGCAAAGACAAAGCCATCCTTGGGAGACCAGCGGACCTGGCGCACGCCGTCTGCGTTGCACTTGTAGGCGTGGACGGGACGGAAAGTGGCGCCGGTTCGCGAGGGGACCGGGTTGCGGATATCGAAGCAGCGGACGATGCCGTCTTGACTGCCAGACAACAGGTAGCTGGCCCGGTGAGGGTTGACGTCGAGGGTGTTGACCTGTCGAGAGTCTTCGCGAATCTGGAGCGACTCGAGCGGGGATCCGGTAGTCCAGGCCTCGCTGGCGCGCACCAGGTCGTACTGGAAGATCTTGCCGCTGCCGCATGCCGTGAAGACGGTCGGGTTGCCACCAGCAGGGCCCCATTTAACATCTCTGATAGCTAGCTGATCTGGGCTTCCTCCCTGAAGAAGCGAGCGAAGATCGATTCCCTCGCGAATGTTGAGGCCGTCGAAAGTGACTGTCCGTAGCGCATGGCGGCCAGCAAGAACAGCCGATCGGCCATCCGGGGATCTGTCTATGCATTCGAGGGGTTGGCCAGCCTGGTATGAGGCATTCTGGGCGGCAGTGGGACGTTGACGATAGTTGCCGGGGATCGCGGTCAGGCCGCCGCTGGGGTTGCTGGTGATGTTGGAGCCGTGGGAAGTGCCATTGGCAACCGAAGACGACGGCGTGTTCTCGTGCGAGTTGTTGGCCGAAGAAGAGTCGGGGTTATTGTTGGTCTTGCCCAGCAGCTTGCGCATAATATTGCCCTGGTTATACATGGCCGTGGTCCGTGTTGTTGTGGTTCAGATTGTTGTTGTTACGTATTATGTGATGTCGTCGTGTGTCTCGCGAGGCTGTGACGCCGTCGAGAGCATCTTCTTTGCTGGTCCTTCAGGGCGCGGCCAAGGAACGTTGAAGGGCGTCAATGAGTGGTGACATTGGAAGGGATGAGATATCTCTTCAAGGTCTCCTCGGTGAGGAATGCGCCGGCAATGTGGTGGCGATGTGATGTCGTTGTGGGATGTTCTTTCGTACTCTGGAATGTTTTGGTGGGGTTCTGGTTGATGGGAGGGAAGCTATTCCCAGGCAAGTGGAATGATGCCACAATGCCTGCCGGCTGTCCCCTGCTTGCGGCTATTCTGCTAGCCTTGACCGCCAAGATCTTCCATCAGACCTGCCTCGCTGCCGTTAGCGCATGTCGTCTGTTGTTAGCGGGTCAGTAGACATAGTCCACTGGAGCTTCGACTCGACGTCCAGCCTTCTGTTGCATTTCATTACCAGAACATTCCCGACTGTTTACACAACCACCACACCCCAGCCTCGCCAACATCAACCATCAACCGTATACCAGTATCAAATCAGACACCGCGTGAGCGTAAAGCGAGCTCACCACTTTCATTGGGCGCTACCATGAACCCCGACCGACAGGCCATGATCGCCGGCTTGGGCAAGGGTCGAGACCGCGACAACAAACGAGACATCACTGCCCCCAGACTCGACAACAACAACCGCATATCGAAACCCCAGTACAAGCCCTCCTCGAAACCCATCACAGGCTCAAATACGACCCCGGTCGGTAGCTCTGGCCCCGGAAAATACCTTACCCAGGACGAGCAGTCAGAGCAATTCGTCGCCGACGAGGACAAGTTCGTGCTCAAGCAAGCAAAGAAGAAGGCCGACATCCGCGTCAGAGAACGGCGCGCAAAGCCCATCGACTACCTTGCCTTCAACCTCCGCTTCATCGACACCGACCGCGATGTCTTTGACGACCACGATGACGATGTCGATATCCCTGTGCCCTCTCCCGAGAGACTCCTCCCGAACCTGAACGAGTCCCAGCTGAAAGAGTTGGAGGAGGATATTAAGTCATACAATGTCCTCGAGACAAACCGCCGCAATAAGGAGTACTGGTCAGCTCTGTCCATTTTGTGTGACGACAAGCGAAGCAAGCTCAAGCCACAAGGAGCAGAGGGACGTGCCGTCAACACAGTGGCTGCTGATGTTGACCGGATTCTGGCACCCAAGACGTTGGAGCAGCTGGAGGCGTTGGAGAAGCAGATCAGGGCGAAGCTACAGTCCAACGAGCCCATCGATACCGACTACTGGGAATCCTTACTCAAGAGTCTGCTGGTATACAAGGCAAAGGCAAAGCTGAAGCAGGTGTGCTTGGAGATCAAGGCCGCCCGCGTCGAGCTTCTCAAGGCTAAGGACCCTGAGAGAGCGAAAGCCTTGGAACAAGCCGACGCCCTCCCTGATGCAGCCCTTGCTTCGACTTCGGGCCCTTCCAAAGCCTTGAGCCGCCCTACCGCCTCGACATCGACACCACTCGCTGCATCCTCCAGCAGCACCGCCCCGCCCCCAGGCACCGCTCGCTTCGCCTCCACCGGCAACGAGGACTTTTCTCAAGCCACCAAGGCCCTCTACGACCGGGAAGTCGCCCGCGGCTTCCTCGAAGGCGAAGAGATCTTTACAGCCGAAGAATCCCTGACCGCCAACCCCAAGCCCGTGTGGGCCGACAAGTACCGTCCGCGCAAGCCGCGCTACTTCAACCGCGTTCTGATGGGCTACGAATGGAACAAGTACAACCAGACGCACTACGACCACGACAACCCGCCACCCAAGGTCGTGCAGGGGTACAAGTTCAACATCTTCTATCCCGACCTCATTGACAAGACCAAGGCGCCCACGTTCAAGATCATCAGGGAGGGTGGGAGACGCAGAGGAGAGAGCTTTGCGCCAGCGGGCAAGGAGGATACGTGCTTGATCAGGTTCGTCGCTGGACCGCCGTATGAGGATATTGCGTTTAGGATTGTGGATAGGGAGTGGGATTATAGCGCCAAGAAGGAGAGGGGCTTCAAGAGCAGTTTTGACAAGGTGAGTCATTCCAAGTTGTGGTGGGCGACATTGCTGTTTAAGCCCGTGGGCTGTTGGTGACGGCGTTGGTTCCGATGGCTATGTTGGCCTACTGCCACAGCCCCCGTAACAGGCCAACGCTATACTTTTCCACGCCATCCAACACCCGCCTACCGGTTACCTGCGCGCTTCTGGCCTTATCGCTCTTTCGCTAACCCGTTACTTCTTGTGTTTAGGGCATTCTTCAACTGCACTTTCAGTTCAAAAAGGTAGGTGACCTGGTCTCCCTTAAGGTAATATCGGCCAAGGCTAACAGTCTCTGTGCAGATCTACTACCGAAAGTAAAAAAAGCCCAGTGCCATGTAACCACCGCCTTCTGGAAGGATGGTCCGGCCTGCGGCGAAGCCATCGGCTGGTCTGGTTTCTTCGGTGTCGTGTTCTGTAGGTCGATATGGGACCGTGGAAGCTGCTGCGGCCCGTCTAGGCTCGATCCCTGCTCCCGGTCTGGATGAACTGAGCGCATTGTCTGATTACAAAAGAACCCACAAGAGAGCTTCGCAGTGCGGTGTGTGTTGGAAGGGCTGCAACACCGCCAACCGGGGACAACGGAAATGAACACGGGGCACAGATGGACGACTTCAGGGCTTCGTCTTGAAGGATGGGTATGATGTCGTTCCCCGGGTAGACCGGGGCATCGGGGCTGGTAGCCGGCAGCAATCTGGTCTTCTGGGTGGGTGTCATTGTCTTGTCTCGCGACACTTGGGCGGTATGTCAGCGGGCACTCCTGAAGTGGGAGGGATCATGGATGGAGACGGGACTGGACCGGCTCCTCTCCGTATGCGACAACCCGAACTTTTGGAGCTTACTAGATCCCTGGTGCGATGGTGTGCGACTGGGTGATTTATGTTTCTTCGGACTGTCGGATTTTGCGGGAAAAGAACGAGATATCCGTCTCCTGTCTGTCTCTCTGCCTATCTGGACACCGGCAAGACAGGACCAGGTGTCAGTCCAACCCTGGAGACGGGGAAGTACAGAGCAGTGTCATGTCAGTCGATCAGCCGCTCATCTTGCAGTCAGCCTGCCGGTCTGTCAGTCTTGTCAGATGGTGAAGGGTGGAAGGAATGTTCTGTTGTCTGGACGCGTGGAGATGACGCAGGGCACGCTGCACTATCGAGACACGTTCCACAGGATAGCTACAGTTTGAGGCTTTCTTGAGGCTGGCAGAAATAACCGGGGTGGCTGTCCTCTCGATCTTCCTCCGTGGCATGGAGATAAGGGAGACCTGGTCTGGGAGGCGTCGGTCACCGTCAAAGACGTGGAAGCTGGCTGCCTCGGGGTCGGCCTGGTAAATGAATCCAAGCCCGGGTTTTGATTTACGCTCATCATTTGTTCGACACATCCTTCTAGAATGAAAGCAGTCCATGTTCTCCATGTCACAAGAGATTACCACCTACTATCACGAGGTCATGGCACCGTGCAAGCCGTGCAAGCCCGAAGCCGTCTGGGGAGAGATGATGAGATACCGGGCTGAGTGCGCACATCCATCAGTACCTCTACGCAGTCGACGTCTTGTTCAGGTGTTCTTGCGCCTCCTCTCTTGGAAATCTGTTGACCTTTTGACCTCTTTGACCGGCCATCTCTTGTGAAAACTCCGCCGTTTTTCCATTGCCCGTCAGCCCGCTGAGGGCCCCATGCCAGCACAGAGTGACAATGGCTGACCATCACTGATTGGGCCGTTTCAAAAAAAAAGACCACCTCCTAGCACGACCACGAGTGGCTGCACCTTTCCGTTAGGGTCTGGCTACCGGCCAGCCAATTCTGTCCGTCCTTGTGCGCATCTTCCCTTGTGTGTCTGGTCTGCAATGGACCTAGGACTCGCTGACGACACCGGCATGCCGCTGGCTGGCTGGCTGGCTGGCTGGAAGCTCCCCATTACCGCACAGAGAGGCTCACTCTGATACGTCCAAATTTACTCCCATTGCTGTCGCTGTCCTAGCTCATGCTGCCGTTATTGACCGCTTCCACGGCTCCCAGAGTTCCAGACAATAGCTCTTCTTCGCTTCTGCCGGTAACCCTGAGCGCTGGCCAGCCAAGGCGCAGTCAGAGGGAGTCACAATGCCCGACTACAGGATTGTTCGAGCTGAACATGTTTTGTCCCCTTAAGGTCTGGTCATTTCTCCTTGTCCCAAACCGAAACTCTTGATTGTGTGTTTGTGACGTGAACAGTCCCTCGCTTGAAGATTGTTTACTCAGGTAGGTAAACAACAAGTCGAACAACAACGACATGGGCGACATGAACGTCAATACCAGATTTTCCAACACCCCCTTCCTACTTCCCCTTCTGCCCCTTCGAACAAGCCACACTTCAAACTGCAGCACGGGCAAGCATGCTTCTCAGTCGCTGACCGCCAAGTTTTCCTCCAAATGCAGTTCTGGCGCCTGGCCGCCATTCTTCAACGTCAAGTTACGGTGGGCTTGACACTGTAGAGCTAGGTATCAGGTCTTGGCTTGAAAGCACCAGGCATACGGAGCAGGGGTCCAGACCCCAGGTCGTCAATTCTGTCACTTTTCTTTTTCTTCCATCGTGCCGTCTTCCCTGCCGGCTTCGCCATGTAGGCAGTATGTGGGAATTATTGCACACACATGGTATACTCGCAGAAGATGAACAGCACGGGCATGGGTGCTGCTGTGGTCTGCTGTCTGGGGTTGTGACGAGCACCGAACCCTTCTCATTTCCTTCTCAAAGGTACCTCTCCCAAGAGACCAAGGGAGGGGGTGTCCATAACACAGCCAATACGACGCCGATTGGTGAACGTACCTGAGTACCTACCTTACCTTCCTTCCTTTCACCTTCGTACCCAGAAGCAAGCCACGCAGAACTACTACCTATAGCGTATTGATCTTCAACTCTACAGTTCCGTTTGTTCTACCCCTTGCCCTGTAGAAAAAATGCCGTGTAGAGCACGCATGGCCACACCATGTACACACACAGCAACAAAGTGCAAGCCAGGCCATGGCACAACGGCCGCACCCTCATACAAGCCAGGAATGGAAGGTATCGCAAACCCACCCGGTACTCTCTCCTTGCGCCCGCTCCCGCCGGATGTGGAGGTAGATGTCTGGTCCACCAAACAAAAGCGAACAAACTGTGTTGGCTGAACCATCACTCAATGAAGGAAGGCAACGAAGGCAGGGCAGTGTTCTCCCTTGGGATGTACACCACAGCACACAGTCCACGCTTTGGCCCCCCCTGCTCTGCTTGGCCTGAGAAACCCACCCCTTGCTGCCACTGACATGGCTGGAGCTTCAACGACATACCCAAATGTTGCTATACGTCCAGTATCTGCAGAGCTCCATGTCCTTGTATCGATTTACTTTCCCTTGGTTCCTGGTCCTGGCAGATACAGACATACACCTCCATACTTCAACTGCCAGTCAACAACCATCTTGCCTGATAACTGAGACATCTGGACCTCACACCTTCAATATCAAATTCGTTTCTCCCCACACTTGAAGAAAAGCATACATAGCTCCCTATGCCAACAACCTTCGTTGTCTTGGATCACCAACATCAAAGCCATTCTTCTCTTCTTTCATCCTTGGCCACTGAGCAACGACACTTCAGTGATGGACACGAAATCAACAACCGGAAACGGACACCCAACAACATCAGACACAATGGACTCCTCAAACTCATCCATGTTGTCACTGCATGCCACCAGAAGCCAGACCAGCAGCCCGGTTGCATGTGTGGAAGGCATGACGGAAGAAAAGACTCAGGTCGGCGCATCACTATGGAACCCTTCGGTCCGGGCGCAAACCGGGAGTGACGAGTTCGAGCACTATGCCTTCCACAGCACCGCAGGCTCCTCAGCAGCACCTACAAATGGGTACGGGGGACTTACACAACAGTGTCTGTCTAGCCAGTCATCGCCCCGCAGCTGGAGTTCACCAGACCATCACTTTCGTCCGGTTTCTGCCTCAGGTTCTGGCTCTTCTTGGGGTTCCTACCCGGCGGAGCAGTCATACCCCGGGGTCGCTGGCCGGCAGACGAACACCCCACCACAATTTCCATTCAAGACCTTGTCGAGAGAGAGCCACAACACCTCGACAGCAACTTCAAATCCTCCCACCGGTTCCTTCTTTCCCAGTCACCACTATCCCGCCCATAACAGCATCTCCTCACTCTCTCAAGAATCCGACTACCCCCCTTCTCCCTGCAGTTCCATTCCCAATAACTTCAAACTCGACTGCGACTCAGACATGTTGAGCACCGCCTCCGCCTCCGAGGCCGGCGATAACTTTCTTGTCAGCAACCAATATCCTTCGTACAATCTCCTTGGCGACAGCAATATGAATGGCATAAATAGTGGCGTCTCCAGCCCAGTTTCTCCCTCGGCCAGCCTTGATAGCACCCCGACGAACATGTCGACTATCCCCGGCAACAGTAAAGCTGAGCTGCCCTACGCGCAGCTTATCTACAAAGCCTTCATGAGCACCCCCAACAAGGCCATGACACTGCAGGACATCTACCAATGGTTCCGCAAAAACACCGAGAAGGGCAAGAGTGATACGAAAGGGTGGCAGAACAGTATTCGTCACAACTTGTCCATGAACCATGTGGGTGTTATTTCCCTCTACTCCCACAGTTACTGTTTCATCAACTAATACTCACTAGGCGTTTACCAAACGAGAGCGCAAGCCCAAAGGCAGCATCAGTACCAATGTGAACGACGAAGACAACAGTGCCTCCACAGACTCCAACAACAGTGATAGCAAGAAGTCTACGGAATGGTACCTCGAGCCTTGGGCAATCAAAGGCGGCGTTCAGTCCACCACACGCTACCGTAAGGGTAACCACGCTTCGCGACGGGCTGCGGCAGCCTCGGCCTGCAACGCCTCCCGCCGCCACATGAAGGACGGCAAGTACGACCTGTACAGCGCCGGCATGTCCACTCTATGTCGCTCTTCCTCCTCCCTTACCAACCGCAACAAGACCTCCAAGTCTGGCAATCGCGCTACACTTCGTAGCAACGGAACGGCTCCTACGGAATTGCAAATGCACTACTACAGCCACCACATCCCTCAACAACATCACTTCGGAGTCAGCATGGTTACTTCCGCACCTGAGCAGCACTACAACCCGTATATGTCTCCTGTCTCTGCAAGGCCGGCGGTGACGCATGGTCTGCCAGAAATGATGTCTATGTCTGCTACCTCTGCCCCTTCCTGCGCCGCTGACTTTTACGAGTCCTTTACCGATCCTGCCATCCTCGCCTCCTCGCTCGAGCAACAGCAACAGCAACAGCAACAGCAACAGCAACAGCAAGCTCAAGCTCAAAGGGAAGTATCGGAGCCGGATTCGGTGATGAACGAGCCCATCACTCCCGAGGCCAGCTTCGGCAGCCCTCCGCTCTTATCAAGCAGCAGCGCGAGTTACTATCCCAGCCCTGAGGATCACACCATGAGCTTTGCCGGTGCCAATCATCACGCCGGGTATCATCAGCCTCAAGTCTACCAGAGCGAGCCCCGGTATGGTCATCACAACGGCTGGGAACATGCCCCAAGCGTGGCGGTCCCAGCTACGGGGATGATGTATGGGCAGTACGCATGAATGCTGGCACTTGAGCACAAAAACAACGAAAAGATGGGCGGCGGCTGAATGCTACGACTGCAGGAGGCCAGGTTGTACAAATAACCAATATCACGATCATGAGGTCACGACACAACAACACACAGAGAAGGCGATACCCAAAAACTTGCTTTTACTTTTACTAGATTTGGCTGAGGGATGGTTGTTTTTTTTTTTTTTTTTTTTTTTTTTTTTTTTTTTATTTCTATCTCTACGCTTATTTTTCTCTCATTTTCTTCGTCGCGTGTTGCAGCTGCTCGCAAACCAGTCTGGCAGGCACATGCAGCGTCAAGAGATGGGCACTGGGCGGGTGCAGGTAGTGGTCCCCTGTCACTGCTGCAATGATCTACAGCCAAAGCTTGGATGGGGAAGGGACTACCAGACAAGGACAGGGGAAGGACAAACATTATCCTCTACATGTCCTCCCTTCTTGGCCTCCGCAGTTCTGCTCCATTCTAGGCTTGGCTTTCTCTCCCTTCCCATGCCTGGCGGGTGGGCAGCACTCAACATCAAACACCAGTTCTTGCCACCTCCATGTTCGATCTTCAATTCACTGTTCCGGCTGTCATCTCTTCGCGTACATATCCAGAGGGCCAGACTCTTAGGTGGCGATATGATGACCTAGACGAGGCTGGACATGGATGAATGGATGAACTTCTTAACTGTTCTTACTACATTCTTTAACGCCTTTTTTATTCTAACTTTACTTAAAGTTTCACAGCCCGCGTTGCCTTTTAGCTTCAACGATTGTTCATTCACTCCGCTTTCTACATTTAGTCTTGCGCTACATGGGAGGGGGTGGGATCTAGGTGCTTTGGGGGTGGCGATCTGGGGTTTTCATGACGGACATCTTCACTTCTTGCTGCCGCGTTTGCCTTTTGTTCGTCATGAATTTGCATCTAGCAAGCACAGAAGAGTGGAATAGCGGTGCAATTTTTAGCAGGTCTACTGAACACTACTAGGTACCAAGGACTGGCTTTGGTAGATTACCTCTACAGCAAAGGAATATGGTCTGGGTGATACAGGCACGGGAAATGGGACTGGCTGGGAAAAACTGGCACGGAAATGGAACAGGGACTTGCATTCATGTCGAAACTACTAGGTTCTCAACCCTTAGGAGGTATCAATGGACTATCATGAGCTTGAAACAGATGGCAATGCATCACTGGTGAATGGAGCGCATAGCTGACGCGGATTCATCTCAACGGTACTGTTGGTGGCTGCCTGGCGCAACAAGGCTCGTTGGTGAGGATGGACGGTCGGTTGGTTCAATTGATACCTCTAGGTGACGGGTGGTTGGCGCAAGAAAAGAGCCGGTGCCATCAGAAAATGGTCTGAAGGGCGATGTCAGGAGTCTAGTCATTTAACTCGCCAACTAGATTCACGATAACACCTACCAATCTCAGTGCTATCCCTAGTGAAGCTATTCCCAACTTCTTTTCTGTGCCCTGTTGTGCCTGTGTGCAGCTGTGCACATGGTTCGTTGTAGCATCAATGACACCAACCAATCACATGACATGTCTTTTACACCACCTCTCATGGTTCCTTCCCCCACCCCCACCCCTCCCCCTTCATCCCACTAGTGTATTCACCAACGACATCTTGATCACCACAACCGCCAACCGACCAATGGCAGCAGTTACAACAGCACATCTGGCCCCCAACCCAGCCCACTAGTGTGATCAGTTAACAGTGAGTTCGGCATCGGATGACCCCCTTGTATTCCCGTCAACTCCTGCATCCGAATCGGCACGGTGGGACAAAGACTGGCCCAGAGTGCTGCAGACTGCGAGAAGTGAAATGTGCCAAGACACGAAGCCGACCGAGAAGGAACAGACGCCCAGCAGCGTCAGGAAAGCAGTCCGTCAAAAGGGGACCTGGTAAAGCGTAGTGAGAAGACGTTCTTGGCCGTCGCTTTCTTGCGTTTTCATTTTTTTGATCTTCCTTTTTACGGCCTTCTCAATGTAATGGTTATTCTTTGCATGTGAGGACTGGAAGCGACGGTTCAACTTAAATTGGGATGATAATGGTCGAGATTGACTGACAGTAGGACACTGACTGAGAAGTGCGGGCAGCTAACATTTCTTTGTCTTGGACCAGAGCCTGTTGAGCGCTCATTAACTCCAGGGTACCTCTACTCATTTACTCTTCCCCGGAGGGTGAAAAATACCAATCATCATCATCACCCGTCTTGCCTGTTCTCGGGCCCGTGTTATAGTGATAGCCAAGCTTTTAATCGCCAGTTCTTTCCTTAGGCCGGGTTGAATCTATCACATCACTACCTCTTGAGACCTGTCGCCCTTCCTTCCAGTGGCCAGCTACCTCTAGGTATGAGACCAGCTTAGCTCTTGCCTTTTCCATCCGCCTTCGCTAGTTCCCAATACCGCCTGTCAAACCCGAATACCCGGTCATTGTCTCCGATTAAGTATCCGCGTCCGATTTCAGGACATCTGTCATAACAGGCTTATTAGTACTCCCGTTCCTTTCGGGCCAGAACAATCTCAGATAACAAATGACAGATGTCGAAAAGTTCAGACTGCATCCGAAAGAGGAAAAGTGCCTAGAGGTGCCCTGGAGGCGTCTGTCTCAAAAACAGGCCACATCTACCCCCAAAACATACGATTTCTTCAAACTTTTGCCACCCTTCAGAGTGATAAAAGTTCTGTGAAGTTGCCGAATAGCGCGATTCATGTGTGGCTAGTACGCTGTGACGCTCAAGGGGACGCCTCAAGCGCTGTGGCTGATGTGCGATTGATCTCGAAGACTTAATTTTTTGTCCACTGGCTGTTCTGTATATGTGATACACATAGGGGACGAAAGAGGCGTTGAAGTAGGACGCAGAGCCAGTAGGTGCAAGTATGTACGTTGGTAATAAAGGTTGTTAAAGGAATACCTTCCAAGTTGATGAAGGTTGCTGGAGTTGATTGATGACGATGTGCGCAGCTAGAGGTACCTCTGCCCCAACCTACATGTACAAACCCCGTGAACTACCTACCTACTGTCATTTTACACCCTGCTGTCATTGTCTTCACAGCCTTGCCTTGGGTTGGTGAAGATACAATGAGACAGAGGTACGTCACTGAGACATTTCCCAGTTGCAAAATGCATGTTCCACACATGCGACACGTACGCTCCGGTCAAGGGTTCACTCCCACGTTCCTTACAACCAATGTCCAGAAGGGAACGAGAGACCAACAAAACGAGTAGAGAACCGAAACGGCCGGGCCGAGAAGGGAAACGGGTCTGTGCCTGCACATTTTCCAGTCAACGGTCGAAACTCTGCTTCATTTCGTCAACATTTGCATCTTCTTCACCTGTTCACCCTCGCTGAGCAACAGGAAGGCTTCAATTGGATACGATGTGAATCTCATCATATTAGTTTCTTGCGGTGTAGCTCCTCACCAATGGTACACCCATCCGCACCTACCTACATAGAGGTACTGTTCACATCCGTCAATGCACTGCTTTCAGGACCGCCTGGCTTCAAAACCATCCCATGCGATATCGTCAACATATGGCTCCCAACAGCCTCAGTGCCAGGCTAAACCGTCGTTCTGGAGGGGCGTCTACCAACCGCGTCTGGTTGCTATTTCTGGCGCGCGTGTAAACTACCTAGTGTAGCGTAGTTCGTGATGCCGCACATCTCCCACCCTCCCCGTCACCACTTCAGCACCGTTCGAAGATTCCCTTTCGAAGCAATCTGACACATTGAGACAATCCCGCTTCACTAGCTTCCCCTTTTGGCCCTTTTCAATGGTCATTTGTCTGACTGCCGTTGCGATGCCCAATAACAATTGCCATTATCAAAAGAGAAGCGTAATATCTTTTCGCTGTATTTTGAAGCCCTCAAGCCTCTACAAGCCCTTTTCAAGCCCTTTTACACGAGGAGCCGTGGAAAAGGCCTGGTGAGCCACGAGTACCATGGCCCGACACAGACAGGTAACGGCATGGGCGCATGTGTGGTAACACCACGGTTGTACACCCACCAAACGGGGCATTTCAGCCACAGTCTCGGACGTACATGTACCTGGTGAAGTCCCGTCTCAACACAAAAATCTCAAACCATCGGGGCCCTTTTGCGGCAATCTGTCGCTTGCGGTTGCGATGGATGCACGTCAGGGGCAGTCATCTATTTACATCCCGCATGATGCCTGGCTTCCATCTCGATTCCTTGGAAGCCCGTCACACCTCCACACCATTCGCATTTTCTGTTTCTGTCAGTCAGACAATCCGTACAAAATACAGTTACTTTAGGCAGGTAGTCACTGTTGCACAACCGTCCAGTGCCGAGAACATAAATCATCTTCATGTTTTTGCCCTTGCAGGTCAACTTGGCAGGCATGCCATGTCGTGGCAGGCGTGCAGAGTTGCGCACCACACACACTCCAGCCAGTCTTGAACCTGGCTACAACTTTACCTGCCTGTACGCAAACCTCCAGACGAAGCATGTAGCGATGAACGCCTTAGCACACAGATAAACGATGTCCGCCAATCTCGATTGAGATCGCGCCAATGCGCACCAATCTATTTTCAGTTGCAGCCCATCCAGAGCATCGGACGATTTTGCCATTCTTGGGGCGGGGTCAAGCTGGCTGCGGGCTTTGCGGTGGATGTGTTAGGCTACCTCAACACTGAATGAGAGGGCTGGGGGGGTATCGTGAGAAGCTGAGGTCTGTTGAGCGACCTAGGATTGAAGATGCGTCGATCTCAATTTGAAGGTGCTGGTGTCCAAGCCTTGTGGTTAAAGGTTGTTAGAGGGAGTATGAATTCAAGCATTTTTTCCGGTCTTGTGAGAAGCTGCTTTATCCGGTGGGAGTGGATGAAGCCTTTCAATACCTATGAAGCGAGGCTGATGAAAGGAGGAACAAGGTTTCCTAGCACAGCCGGGCACGGAGAATGCACTAGGCAAGTCCGAAGGCACTTGGGGTAATTGGAAGTATTGACCTCTAGATAGCCCTGGGACTGGAGGTGACTTTGACCACAAGATGTGCAGGTAATGGTGACCTCCATCCTAAACACCACACCGCATATGCTTCGCCTTGCAATAAGCGCGCAAGCGCTGTACCAGGGCAATATCCGGTGCTCACTTCTTGATGAAACGTCCTGTAGGTGACAGTGAGGATCGCTGTACCAGCTTTTGCTCTGTTCTGGGTGATGATTGACACCGGGGGCTTTTTTACACTAACCTCGAGATGGCGAACAGCCAGGGTTAAGTTAACGGGTTATGCTGATGCCGGCTGATCCTCTCAAATTCTCACCTCCTATTCAGACATACCAGACCGTGCCGAGAACGCAACGTGTCGGTACCGGACCGTATTGGATACCTAAGTATGTTTTCTTTTCAATGTTCCCGTAGAAACCGCACGTCGGCGATGTCAACTTACTTAGGTACCATTCTTGACATTCTCTCCTTCTTGTTTTGTCGATTTGACCACATCACTTTCCAGTGCTTCTTTGTAATGGAAAGTAACAACTTCCTTCGATCAAGTGGCTTGTGTCTTTCTCCGCTCAGCATGTCACTACTTTCCTCTTTGATCTTCTTTTCCCTTCTTCCACCTTCAACGGCCCGAGACAGAAAAGAATAAAGGAACCTCAAACGGCGCCCCTTGTACGCGATTACCCATCTCCCATATTTCCACCACATGTATGACCATGACACGCCCAAATCTCGATTGTGGCTCGCAGCCTGCGAGCGAACATCACTGGACGCCATGATGTTGGCTGGTGGAAAAAGAAAGAAAAGTGTGAGAGCCGAGTGAGTGTACTACTGTATACCTCGCTGCCAAGGCCTGCCAGCCAGTACATGTAATGCTTGTCAACAAAGGGGGCTCGGAAAATCTGCGATGGGGGGTGCAGAACTCGGAAACGCCAGGAAAAGCACGAGACTCGTCGTTATCACTGTGGCTTGACCACCGACACTCGCAGACGGTGCGTCGAACATCTCCCATCGTGACTCATCTACCGCCTCGATGGACACTGTGATGCAAGCGCCAAGTCACAGCATTGCCGAGCACCTGGCGACAATACGCATCGTTGTGCTCGTAGTATGGGAATTGACGTTTTCCTTTTTCGTCTTCACCGCCAGCCACACCCACGAGATATGTCTACCTACACTACCATGAGTAGTGGTGCAAAACCTCTTTTGTGGCTTCCTTACTACCGTAGAGGTATGTAGTTCTATCAAGTGTCTCAACCAGGAAACTTTATCATCGCTAGCCCGGTAGATGTCTGACAGACCGCACGACGAGAATCTTTCGCTTTTTCCGTTTCAGCAGGAGTGCCAGCCAGAATTTCTGAAGAGTGCCCTGGATAAGGTACCTCCCTAGGTAATCAACATGGAGATTATGGATCTCCATGTATTTCCCATCACGTCTTTCGGCCAATTTTTTATCCGGTCACTTCCGTCTCTGGCACCAAAAGAACGGAATGACGTTGGTGCTGTTCGCCACCACGTTATTGACCACTGAAAGTAGAAGCCCCCGATTTTGACGGCGCGGGGACATCATTCCGTGAACAACAATGATCGTTTATTCGGGCAGTTCTCCAAAGGTCCTTTCATCTCTGTTCTTTTGTCGATCTGCCGACCTCCGACTTCTCCCCACGGAGATTTAGCCTTTGAGAAGGCGATATTTCCTTCGTCACCGTACATAAGTCGAGTTTCAGGTTTTGTACGTTGTCGACGGTATATCAAACCTTCGTATTGGTCAATGTGATATATGCCATCGTCCTGCATTCTCTTACTCCATGCCCCCTAAAGAGCGGCGTTGATTGGTATCGAGATGAAAGGCCTCCCGCCGACAGTGTTAGGCTCTCGACCATGATGCCATAGCTGGACCATCGCCAGCTGTACACTAGAGCTTCATTCAAGAATGCCGTAGTACTAATGACGGTTCCAAGACAATATTTCGGAAAATCTGGACCGTACTTTCAGCCATTGGCAAACTTGTCTCGACACGAAGCATGGCAGCCCTACCGCTGATCTGATGTGATCACCAAAACCGTTGACGACAGGTTCGCGATTTTCTGCGTTTTGCCATGTTCCAGCACCCGTTTTAGGTTCGACTTAACATGGAATGCCATTGCAGAACGTTGCAAGATCCGCCCGCGTCTCTTTGGCCTCAGCGATCTCGTCCAACAAGCGCACTTTGCCGCCTAGCCATCCGCTTTCACGCTGCTTGCGCCGTAGAACTGCATACGCACAACTGGTACACCGTTTTCATCATTCACCCCCTTGCAGTTCGTATTGTAATGGGGGGATACAAGCCACTAAAGCTTCTGACCCCTGATTCTTTGCCTGGTTCTAACCACTCATTCAAGAGTGCACCACCTATTAGGTTAAGAACTAAGGGTTGCTGGCTGCTGACTTCTGTAAGGAACAGAGAGTATATCGCAGTGTATAGAATGATCGAGAGATCCTCGGACGCCATAACTCATTGAGAGGTTGTGTCGCACAAGTCCTCCAAGTTCCGAGGTCCCAATCGGTGAATCCGTGGAAAACAGAAGCTGCCTCTGCGTCAAGAAGAGGGAAACATTCGATCCAGCACTCTTCCGACAGTCTGGAACCGAGTCTTGTTCAAGTCGCGGATGGACGAATGAGCACCATGCCGGCGATTTGTGAGACGCGCCATCTAACTAAGTTCATTTAGTCCTCTGGAAACGGTGTTGTTGGGCTGGGGTTCTCGTGCGCAAAACAAGCGACTGAGATGTGGGACAAATGCGAGATCTGGAGTGCACTATTCTGAGTTGAAGTGGTGTGCTATCAACGTTCAAATGTCGTCCAAACCTCGTGTTCACGAAGAGTGCAACATAACTGCATCACCGGCAGAAGCATGAGACATATGATATGTGAGGCATTCGTAAGCCATAGTGCGACGACCCAGGATAGAAACTTGACGTGCATTCTGTGCCTTGTGGACCGGCGTTTGGAGTGTTCCATGCAGTTGTACTTGACTAGCCACGGCCAAGACTACAGCCATGTGTTTTCGAGAGAGCCAGGATGAATATGACGGCGACGAGGAACGAAAATAGTGACGATGATGCTAGGATAAGCCAGGAGGGAGCGTCTTGCCTAAGAAGCACAGTCTTCAGATGTCCTATAGGCAGGGGACGACGAGTTGGGATCAATACTTGACGCCACCAACGACCGCAGAGAACATTCCATAACGGTGCAGTGCGCTTGGCGGAAGACCACCGTATCTTCTAAGCCAGGTGCGGTGTCTGTGGTTCCATGATGAGAGAATCACATGGCGTCTTCGCCTCCTCCCTTGATGTGAACACCGAACACAAAGCATTCAGCCTTGCAGGCCAAGTTTGGAGGCCTGCCTGAGTGCTGGATTTCCCATTGGATGATAGAAGAGGAAAATGGGACAAGGAGAGCTCGCGTGGCAGGAATGAGCCAATCGCCATGTGTGTCTGACTCTGATTCACGCATGCAGATTGGTTTCCAAACTGTCGGGTCGGCGCTTGGGAATTGTGGAGAGTGGAGGAAGGACAAGCGAGAGGGGGTCTGGGATAGACAAGTCGTAGCGAGGTGCTACATAGCGAGGTTCATCGAAAAGTGGGCAGTGGTGCCGACACTGTTACTACGTAAGCCGCAGCAACACTTGCGCCTACACACTTGACGGCCGTCGATCAGGCGGCCGCTAGTTACTGTGGTTCTTTACCGGGCAGGTGACAGTGCGTGCGTGTTGCGCTTCCGTTTCATTTTTCCGTTCGTCCCAAGTCACTTATGCGTGGGGTTTGGACTTGTGGCGGGTGCCCTTCACCCCAGTCTTCAGTTTTTCTACCCATCCTCTGTCTTCATCTTCATGGCGGGCTATTCCTCGTGGAACCTGGGGCTTGCTGGCTAAGAATGATCGGTCTCACGACTTGAGAGGCGTGGCCTTGCCGTCAATAAATTTGTCGTTAATAGTGGAAATCGTGCCATCATGCCATGCCCCACACTGATCTGGATCATCAAAGATCCAGTTAAGACATGTCGAACGCTAGCGCTCCTAGGGCAATGATAAGGACAGGAACGGAGAGGTGTGCATGTAGTACAAGGCTCCGGCAGGGATAGCACAGTCCAGCTGTCAGACCTGCTCTTCTTGCCTGTCAGACCTGGGAAGAAGTCAGGGGATCCCAGTGACGCATGCTTGAAGCAACAAGCACCGAACTTGAAAAGAACCGTGGAAACTTGGGGCGTGGGATATCAGTCTTAACTGGACTTCAAGGCCTGCGACGCAACCGAAAATAGGTACCCAAAGCCTTATTGATCATGGAAGAAACTGATAGACAATCAAAAGACCCCAAAACGCAGGACCCGAAACAGACCGGAAATGGCCAAAACATTGAACTTGTTGGATCACGATCCATAAGATTGTGTATCGCCCATCGTCTCCCTCAAAAACTGATCGGAGGTTGTGCCGGGACCGGTTGTCCGACTGTCATTGGCATGTCCGTCGAGTCCTTACCAAGACTGGCAATCTTCAAAGGAAACCGGTGACTGCACCTTCATCCGTACCTTACTTAGCGTCAAGTCTTGCCCTGCTGTCTCCCAGGGCATCCCGAGACTGGGAACTGTAGTGCCGATGGCAGTGGGTGATGTCCTCTCCAGTCCCTGGACAGCGCTGAACTGCCAACGAGATCACCCCTTGAGAGCACAAGATGCGGGGGAGGCTGAGCTAAAGCCATCCTCGCTGTCGACATCACGGCAGAGCCCTTCCGTTCGACACACGTATTTCGGTCCTACCACGTCAGTGATAGGTACAAGTTACCCTAGTGATGCCGCGAAGGGAGAAGATAGCTTAATCGAGAAAGTATGAATGTTGTATTTCTTTTCGTGCCCTGGTGACTCGCTATTCCGTCCGGGTTTTAAAAAAGGGCCAACCAACGGTGTAACGCAGTGACTGCCTCCAGCCAATCGTATGTGGACCTTTATGACAACGTCGATTTATTGCGCGGATGGTAGTACACTGTCCTCCACGCCGAGACGTCGAGGTTGAAGGAAGTTTATGACTTTTACTCTTTCGATCCCATGTTCCGTCTGGTTTCGTTCCGGGTAGATAGGCACAGTAGGTTTTGCTTGGGGGCTGACCGGTTTAGCAGTGCATTTTGGGCGTTGGTGGTGGTCCGCGGCCAATACGGCCTCTGGATGGTGTAGCACTGCGTCTTCGCTAGCTAGACGTGCTTTGTGCCCTGAAGCCAGCACATACATACGAAGAAGATCGGCTGATGGAGATCTCGGGTAGATCCCAGATATCCAATCTGACGCGCTGAGACGCTGTATGTTTGGTTGTCTCGATTATGTGTCCCTCACCCGATGAACTGCCCGATGGTCCAGTCTCCGAAGTCGAAACATGTTCGTTCGTTCGTTCGTTCGCCTTCCGAAACGCGAACCAATGCCACTGATTGTGTCTGGCTGACAGCCACCCGCGCAACAGCAGGAGAAGCAGTCTCGTAGGTGGTGAAACACGGCTTACTTCTCGCTGTCTCTGTCGTCCATCCTCTACCGTGATCCGTGATTTGCTCCGAAACCGCAGGCGGCAGACGGAGGCAGAAGAGACAAGATCGCAAGACAATTTGCACCCGAGAACCGTCGGTTTGGGCCGACAGGAGGAGGTTCGTGAGGAGTATAGCGAGTTGTCCCTGTTGCCCACACCTGTAATTGTCAACCCAGACGTTAGTTGGAGGGACTGAGAGGGCCGAGTACTCGGTACTTACCGGCCTTAAGGACACCCCCCTCCATTGCCTTGACCGTAGCTGTGAACTGGGTACCTTCGCAGACTGCCCAATGATAGACATGACGCTATACCTCTAGGTAGGTACGGAGTGGACGACGACATACTTGGGTAATGTCCCGCTGAAAGGGAACTCGGTAAGGTACCGACCTAGCGACTGTTGGTAGCGACGGCGCATGCCATTCTCGAGGGGATTACCCACACGGGACCAAATTGGATGCTGTGTCGAGGTACGAATCGGTGCCGGCACCAGGTCGCGTTGTTGAGTTGAAGGTTAACAGGGAGGGGAAGTTCCCAGGCGGGCGCCCACTGTCGCATTCGACCCACTTTCGGCTGCCAAAAAGTTATTCTAGCGCTTTTTGCCCTGTTATGCCCTGTAGTGCAAGATTGTTAGTGCATTGCCCATCCCTTCGAGGTCCTTCCACCTTGCCTGCCGTCGTCAACATTGCTTCTTCTTCCACAACTTCGATAATGTGACACATTACCCTTGCCACGCGCTGGGTTGGGCATCTGTTCGGCCAGTAGCTGTCAGACAGACATGCTCAAAAAAGGATTGACTTGAATTCTGCCGCTAGTTGGGTACGGCGGCTGTCCTGTCCGCTAACAGATTGAAGCCGGTGAAGGACCCGGTGCTTTGGAGTGGATGGAGGCCGGAGGCCCACTCGTAACATCCCCATCATACTGGACTGCCAACAAAACAGTCAGTCTAGGTATCTGTAAGACATCACGTTGGAAATATCACCAGCACGCAATCATTAAACCGTTGAACGTCCTAATCCGAGTCCGGAAAAGATTGTCTGTATCTGTCAGCGCTGTTTCGCGCATGTTGAACCGACCGGTCGACTATCAGGAGCTCTATCCTTTTCCTTCTTTCCTTTCGCTGATCGTGGGGGAGCCCTCATTTAACTGCCTGTTGATATCTGCGGATCCCCGTGACAACGTTCTGATGGTTTGTTCGTCTAGTCTAGCTCTTTCCTCGTCTCTTTCATACAATGCTTTCTTGTCTTTGGTTGTTGTCCGCACATACCCAGGTAGGTAACGACCTAGTACACACATATTTCACCTCCTCCACTCCACAAGTTGCTAATATGTCATCTGGCCCGTTCGGGTCTGAAGATCCTCGCAATTTGGTTCACTGCAACCATGATCACTACGACATCACGGGGCACGGTTTGGGTCGACGATTTGGGGGTCGACTGGCAATTCCCATATCGCACCTCATAGCGCCAATAGATCAGCCCGTGGAAAGTTGCATTGCGTCTCCATTCAGCCCTTAGAGCCATCCCATACCTGAAATATCACACTCCTGCACACCCCTCAAAAAAAAAGTAAGTTATTCCCTGTTCTGTCCTGTCCCTTACCCCCACCATCGCTACCCTTCATCCACCGAGGCGCTGAAGCTGATAATCATGTAGCTGCATCTTGCCCCTTTCGGGCTACTAGGCAGTCCTGCCTGTCCTGGCACCCGGTAAGATAGCTGTAGGTGATAACGAGTTACCATTTACATACTGGGTTCTGTTGGGCAAGGAGGTCAGCCCGCTAACAGCTCCCTTACAACCAACGAAAAGTAGGTGGCCAATGAAAGAAAAGCCAAGGCGAAAACAAGGCAAGAGAGAAACAAGGGAAGGGAGTTTCTCGCCTATATGTAGCTCTCGTCAAACGAGCGACAAGCCGAACGCTCATTGCTCCGACCAAGTTTTTGGAAACTGCATCTAATACATCTGGTCCTTATCGATCTAATCGGGGTCTCCCGCTTGATCGAAATTGTGGGAACTAAAACCAGGTTTCTGGGCCCAAAATAATATGGACATCAGAGGTACACTAGGTAGGTACCTCCCGTACAGTGATGCTCGCCACTTCCTTTTTTGCCGCCTGAAGATTGGAATAACAGGCGAAAATAGAAATAATGTGAAAAAAAGAAAACACAAACTCCCCAAAAAGAAGGAGAAAAAAAGTAAATGTTATTCATCTCATCTTCGCTCAGATAGGTAATTACCTATTTACACTACACACGCCCGGGGCTATCATGGCGTAGGCTGCCCTTGGTTACCTACCTACAAATATGTAATATAGAGAGCCGGCCTTAGGTATGTACACATCAGCACTCCTAAACCCTCAACCAATCCGGTTGCCAATGTCCGTTCGTTCGGGTGTTCTGTAGCGGGCCGACATCTAAGTCATCTGTCACTACTATTTATCTCAGGCTGAGGGGGAAGTCAGGGCAAGACATCACAGTCGCTACTACCCTACACATACCTGCCAAACCAGACGGGTCAAGGCAGGGCATCTTCAATTTCTGATGAGGCTAGCCAGCGCTGTTATACTGCTCAGTTCCTAGTCAACTTGGACTTTGCATTAGCACACGCATCTATTGTCTATCTGATGCAAGGAACATGTCATAAAATCGCTGTTTGAAGGCCTCAAATTTTGACCGCCCGCAAAACGAAAACCGCATTAAAGTCTGCACATGCTTGCCTACGGGTGGAAGCCGGTGCACTAGTATCATGCATGCATCTTTCCCGTCCGTTCCACCGCCGTTAGCTATGATCCCGCTTTTCCTGTCTGTGGAAGGCTATCTTCTTCGCGCAGGCTGATGGAGTCTGACGGATGAATGATGGTGGCATATCTACCTAGCGCAAGGGTCTCCAATCGTCGTTGATACACCGAAAAAAATAGTGAAAACCAAGCCGGTGAAGGCACTAAGTAGGTATTCACTAGGTACGTAAAGGAAGAAGCAAAGCGTGAAATATCCGCATCTGAGACCCTAGGTACCTGAGCGATAATTCCTACCACTTTGCCCTTTTACCACGAGCCTGCTTCTTCACCATTTCGATGTCACGAACATTGCGCATGCATGTCCCGTCCAGATGATGCATGGCAATGAACAAGTGGTGATTTGTCAAGCTCTGATTTGCGTACTCCTTCCCCAGGCATCACGCCTCTACCCGGAATGGCGGACAAGAAGTGATAACCCACGTCAGCGCCCTTCAACCCAGCAACAAGACTCAGGTATATTGCACATGAACCAGACAGCGTTGGGGAATGCTAGATCTCTGCTGATCATGCCATATCTGACACGCTATCGACAGGGCGATCAAAGTTAAGGTGTGATAGCTCTTTTAGCGCAAACGGGTGGCATCACGGAAGCATGTCATCGGCAATAGGTATGTCTCCGAAAGGGACGTCGGCGGGATGAACTTCCGCAGAGGAAAATCTTAGCATCTGTGGTCAGCTAGATATTGTTGGTGATGCTACTTGGAGCCTGAAGTCTTCCCCAAGGATGCCCAGCTAGGGACACGCCCACCGCCGATACCAAGCATTTGCCGGGAATGGTGCCTTACTTAGCTCAGCACCTCTCTCTAGACATTGAAAAACAATTCCGATAATGAACTGAGGAAGGTGTCAGTCTAGCTACCTCTAGGTATCAATATCCACGGTACAAGTTCTGCACCATGATCTCAATGCACTGCTAGTGGGAGAGACAAGGCGGTTCAATGGATACCTACCTAAGGCATGGGCCAAAGACAGGGCTGTTGGCGTCATGGTCAGAGTGACGAGCAATGTTTCTAACTTCCATCTTCGCCACAACCAAGACTCTAAGCTTTATCTCGAATACTCACAGGGCCAAGGTTGCGCAAGGCTATCACTCCCCAACCCACAGCCTTATCCGAGAAAACGGCTGCTCGAGCTACACATAGCAACTGATGGCGGATAAACCCTTCCACACGTGCGACTGCAATGACTGGAGCATTGCGCATGTGATAGCTGGTGAATCATCCTGAAACACATTGATCTTCGTATTCGCATCCATCATGAACTGTTAGAAATGGAGATATTATACCCGAGTGCTCGTGGCTTGTCTGACCGTCCCATCCGTTGCGTCTCAACAAGGTCAGTACGGGGGATCTGGATGACGAGGTTGCGCCCGTAGCGCGTGAATGATAACCGCTCCCTAAGGTACCATGGGATCCCCCATACGCCCTTGAAGCCAGCGCGGCTGCCGAAATGTCGCTCTCTGCTCACGTACATGCCGTATCACCAGCTCCTTCTCTTTTCCGGCCGTACTATGCAACGGTCTCTTATTGTCAAGGCAGACTGCCAAATGCCAGAGACACCGCATCCTGGATGTAATCTACGTCCCGAACGGCCCCAACAGCGCCGTGGACAGCGTAGTCCAACATCTCAACCTTTCACAGAAAAATCCCCGGTCTTCTCGCGCTACCTGTCCCACTGCGTTCGTTTTAGTTCCAGACCCAGGTCAGTACTACAGCATTCTTTCTGTCACCTGTCACAGAAGATCTACGGGATGCAAAGAAGGACTGTAAAATGCATGGTACATTAACGCTGATGACTCCGCGGGATTGACAGAAGCGACCCTGGGAGGCTTGGACGGGAAAGAGCATGTGGTGTGTGACAGGTATGTTGGGAGGATTTCGCCGTGTGGTCCGTGTTGACTGGTGCGGTGGTGCCGAATGCCGCGTTTCTGAAACTGGTGCCGCGGAAGGGTTCTTTGGCCCTTCCGGAGTTCTAACAACTCTGTAGGCGCGGTAGCGCTATCGGCAAGAGAATATGGCTTGGTAGTAGGGATAGCTCATTCGATCACAGCCATCCTAGACTCGACGGTAAGAGACGGAGATAGTTAGTCTCACAACCTTCAAGTCTGCAAGATGCCGGACGGAAATGACATGTCATCACCCAGAACCATAGAAGAAGGGGTTTTGGAGTTGTTCCAAATGCATCGCATCCGAGATCCTCCAGCGGATTGATCTTTTGTGTGTGACAAGTGTGTCTTTCAATGCAGCAGCGCCAGAATCCCACGGCCGCCAGAAGAATCGGGCGTCCATATACGCGACTTTACGTACCTACGCATACGTAAAGAGCAATCCCATCCCCGCTAAGTTAGGTAGTAGAGAAATAGGTTGTTTTGGCAAGTTTTGCTCGCAGCGGTGATATACACGCTGAAGAGAAGAGACAAAACGACGAAGTGGCAGTGTCTCTCTGTCATCTTCAGAATCTACGTTTCTTCTTAGCCGGCCCCGCGGCTTTCCTCTCCAGCTCCTTCTGCAGCTCGGAGCGCCTCCGATCTGCTCGCTCCTCGGACGTTTCGCGCGGCTTGGGAGCTGTAATGGGGCTCTCACTTCTACCCCGGCTGATGGCCCTGCTATCCGGCTTCGGAGACGGCGCTTTTCCAATCATTCCAAGCTTGTGTCTCTTCAGCTGAGAAGCAAGGGGCGAAGATGGCGATTGTCCGAGTTCAGGTTCAGGCTCGGGCTCTTTCTGCTTTGCTTTACCACCCATACCCCCTATACGACCAAGCCCTCCTTTTTGAGGTGCAGGCTTGGACGAGGAAGGAGGAGACGACGCGTCTTGCTCTGCTTCTGAAGCTGTTTCGGAGGCCATACCATTGTCCTCCTCGGACATTGCTGACGACGGTGAGCGGCTGAGCGGTCGCTTCCGGCCGCCAAGGGCGCCTAGTCTATGAGCCGGCGTGCTCTTCTGCGAGGCCTTCGCAAGAAGAGGAGGTGGGCTCTGGGTCATCTGCAGATCTTTGTCCTCGTCGTCCGATGTGGTGTCGTCATCATCAATGACCGTATGACGCGTGGCGGTACCACGTCTCTTGCTCGCTGAATGGAAACCAGGCGGCGTGGCTTGCACTTGGAAGTCATCATCATTGTCTTCCTTCGCGGGTGATTCTGGCGGTGGAGGCGTTTGTACTTCCTTCTTTGACCGTTCGGCGAGGACGAGCTTTCTCCCTCTGCCGAGCTCAGTCCACCAGGTGTCTAGCATGGCTGATGCTTCAAACTCCACTGCAGGGTTGTGCTTGAGGCCGGTTTCGCGGAAGACGGTGTCGAGGAGCGCAGGGACGTCCGTTGATCTAGTGGCTCCTTGTACTCCATCGTCTCTGAAGTCTGCTTCGACAAAGGTTGCGAGACCCTTGATCTTGCCTTCTGCTTCCTTTCTGCTGACTTTGCGTTTACCTGGCAGTTTGTTGAAGATGTGCTCGAGCCCCATACCATTGGCCTCCAGCTTGTCTACAAGTCTGCTAATGACGGCATCTTTGTCGCGAATGGTGGCGATGAGATGGTTGATCTCCTGTGCTCGAGCTTCATGCGATTGGATCAGCGGCAACACGAGTTCCGACGCAAGCGTAGAGGCAGAGCACTTTTTCAAGTACAGTGGCCACTTCAAGGGCTTGAAAGGCTCGGGTAGAATGCAGGTAACATGAACCTCGATCGCATCATCTTTGCCTTTGCCGAGAGTTAGGGACGTGTTGGGATGCTTTGGATCGTCAATGTCGAAGGCAGCTCGAATCCAATCCAGCAACCTCTGCAAGTTCTCATTTCCGTCTGTTGGATCAATACTGGTATCCTCAGCCGATGCTCTTCCCATGATGGGTCTTCTGTCCATGGTCTCTACCCAGACATTGGCAAGGTCGGTCAAGTGTACCTTGTATGACTGGGCTGTGAAGTCGGTGGCAACCAAAAGATTGGGTATACCTGGGGCCGTGACCGGAAGCGGCCTCCATGGCGGAGACTTCGACATATTGGAGAACTGGCCAATGATGTGTTGCGAATGCGCGGATGGAGACGATCGGAGTTGTTCAGAGTGACCGGGTGCTGGGCGAAGCACGAGTTAGACTGGAACGGGAGAACATGAGATAGCAAAGATATACCAAGGTCAAAGGAACAGAAGCACTGGGTGGCTTGATGAGGCTCCGAAGGTAATGCTAAGATAGCTTGCCTGATGCGGTGGAACGAGAAGCGGCTGTACCAGTTCTTGGCTGTAGCACGGCGTCAAGATTGAGAGCGTGTTGAGCCTCTTGACGTTTAGACTAGGCGGCGAGATACGCGGTGGCTTCGGTCCCTTCCGATACACTTGACAACAGCTACGGGGCGTCCTGGGGGAACGTTGTGATGACTAGGCGTAGTGTTGATCTGTCTGTCGAGGCAGCTTCGTTAGCCAAAGTGAACCCAGCCATGACGTATCTAGTCATGAGGGGGTACCTGGACCATCCATTCAGGACCGGCCATTTGATTTGGAATCTTTCCCGTACGCTGTATCACATTCTCAGAGTTAAACCAGCCATGTGGGAGCTCCTGGTGTTGTTCTCAGGACCCCGAAGAGTCTCTTGTGATAAAAATGAGGCGGGCGAAGTGTTGCAGAGTGTCAATGGTACCACTTGGTATCTTCTTCGCTGTCTGCCTTTGCAAAGAAGGCTGTTTGAGCCAGTTCTAATGGGAAGACGCCCGTACTCGGACGAAAGATACCTGGTAGGTTGAATGGAAGCTCACCTCTGGGAAAGATCGGGCTGGAAGAGCGAGGGGCCTCGAGCACGCTGGTGTCGGCCGACAAGACGATGCAATGCCGGGACTTGGGTCGTCTATGTCACTGTGTACAATGAAAAGCGTAGATGTAGCGTACTTGCTGCTACACTGTCCTTATTGGTGTGAAAGGGTGAATTTAGTCGTGAGGTCGAGGACTGGAGCCTCTTGTTGTCGTGGTGTCGGTTCGGCTTCAGGTGGCAGCAATTGAGTACTTAGCTTGGATCCAAGCTGCAACTGAAACTGTCGTGACCAAATCTGGAAAGCCTCTCCACTGGAGAACTTCGGCGACAGCGCGGCGTCAGAACAAGGAGTGTGTCGAAGGCTCCTTCCTGCAGTGCATTTTGATCCGTTTCGCGGTTGTGGTGTGATGTCAAGAACAGGAAAGAACGTTGAGGGTCCGTGCACGGTGGGGGTGCTTGCACGCAGGCAGCAGTGCTCTTCACCGTCTTCTCACCAAGGTGTAGGGTACCAGGCCAGCAACAAACCCGGCCATGAACGGTCCGTCAACAGCTCTACCAGGGTCTTGAATTTGTGAGATCCAGGTATCTCCTGTACAAGATCACTTCAATAGTCTTCTATTGACGTTACCTCTACAAATCCAATGCATTGATGGACAAATAGTGAAAATGAGGATTGGTTATCCTGCCACTAACGTCGCCGCCCTCAATGCCACGCTAAATCTGTTAGTCCTTTAACAGACGCGATGCATATGACGATCGGAACATCTCGCAGCCCTGTATTTTCTTGTCCAGGGTTCTGTGCAGGTGTCCCTGATCCATCCAAACATGCATAGCAATTTGCGAGGGCTATACTTTGCGGAGTTTTAAAGTGCTTTTCGCCGGTGAGTGTAAAATGAGCCAAACAGACGGGAATGACCAAGTCCCGGGTCAAAGACCGGAGATGTGGATCCCGGTAAAGCCCGGATATGTGGAACTAATTGAAAGCGTCAGTATCCCGGAATTCTAGACAACGACCACTAAATTCCAATCATCATATACATGGCGTACAGTAGGATCAGGGATGGGATACGCGTCGGGTGCTGATTTCTAGGTAACTCTTCAAGGCCGGTAAGCAATGCACCATCAGTCTAGGCTGTTCTCTGCCCCAGTGATTAATCTGGTTGCTTCCGTGGTGCTTTCATTCATGGACAGGGTAACTGAGAGCCCTAGATATCGAAATCTCTTGATTTAACGTCATTTGATAACTCCCACGAAAATTCCTTTGTTCTTAAAGGATTATTTGTAGTATATTCCTCTTAGATACGGAAATTGAAGTCCCAGCACGCTTTGTTCTTTCCGACGGGAACAGGTGGGCTGAGATGGGGGCACTGCATCAGTGATTGGCGCGCGAGGGGCTGCAACATAACCAGGCAGACACGTGCTTTCGTGAATTGGCCGCGATTCACTGCCTGCCCCTGGGTGTTCTTTCCATTTGCGACCTCCGGTTCTTTTAGGACCTGAGTCTGGGGGTGACGCGTCTGCCATGGACGCTCCCATATGGTGCCCTGCGAACCACCTACTGAAGAGGTACTAGGTAGGTAAGTGGGAATTGGAATCGGAATCCCCAGGCCCGCAACCTGTCGACTGGGTGCCGTCTTCACTCTCTGGTCCTCTTTCTTCACTACTTCACCTCCACAAATCGATTCGGTCCCCAACCAGACGCAGATCGTCGCCTAAACATGGCTGTCTTGAGCTGCCTCCCGGGCCTCAAGGTCGGCATCAAGGTTAATGGTGAACTTGCCAAGGAATACGATGCGCCGCCGGATGACGTCAAGGCGACCTCAAAGAAGTACACGTTCTACAAGTTGTCGTCGAGGATCAATGAGGAAAATCCATACGCTTTGGCCTATGTCGAGTCCAAGCCAGGAGAGCAGTTCGAACTCGCCATCGACAGTTCCGGGCTCGGTTTTCCAGATTTCCGTCGGCAAATCAAATTGACAGTCATAATCGACAATTGGTCCCTTCCACCGTACGTCATCATGAAACAAGTCGACACTCTCTCCACGACCACCGTTGGCGACAAGGTGACTGGATGGGAAAAGATATCTTTTGGCTTCTCTTCACTCGACATTGGTAGGACCGCGCTACTTCAACCTCCGTTTGTTTGATATTTCTGGCTGCCTCAAATGCTGACGTAAAACCATGCAGTGGAGGCACCGGTCTCAGAAAAGGACATCAAGAAACAGATCGAAGAAGCCAGCAGGTATGGCACAATCGTCATAAAACTCGAGCTTGTCCATCACAGCACTCCCACAACAGGAGGAGGTTCCATAGCTCCACCCAAAACATCCGTTGGAAAGGTGGCAGAGAAGGTCCTGAAAGGGAAAGCAGTAGACAGCAGAGCCATGTGAGTATTTAGTTTCCTGGGAAACTGGCAAGTCACAACAGCTGGCTTACCACTTACTCACATTTAGTTTCAACTCGGAAGCGGCCACTGCGCCCTCGTTCTGTTCTGCAACTTGCGTGGATCCGCTCTACCGGCCCTTCGCGGTCTTCGAGTTTAGATACCGCACGATGGGTGAGTTTAACCTATGTTGCTGGAATTTGGCACGGCATCTGCATCGAGACTACTGCTAACGTAATTTTTCAGAGGGCCTGATTCGAGAGTTTATTGTACCCCGACCCAAAGAAGTTGTTGATGTCGAGGAGGAGTTCATGGTACGCATCTCCCTTGCCTTTTCAAGATCAACTGTCCAAAAGCAAAGCAGGCGGGCTAACTTCAGAATGTTTTGCGACAGCGTATCAAGCATATCAAACCCGAAATTGGCGTCGAAGCCCGTGGTATCAAGAGAGAGCCCATGGACGCAGCTCTGTTCGCTTCCCGCTACAAACAGCGCCGGTTGGAAAACGGCAAGGTTGAGATTGATCTGACAGACGACTAAGGCTCGTACTGCACATGCGTAGGCAGTTTTCAAGCAGATTCAGACAACGTTTTTCCTTTGGGAAGAACTTTTTGCGCTACCATCCAACCTACAGAGGGGTCAGAAAGACATGGAGCAAGGAGAAAAGGGTGTTACGGTATGAAGTAGAAAGAGGCGGAATCTGCTGTTTGTCCAATGACTTTCTAGACACTGTATTCGGGATCTTGAGCACCAGGTAATGGCTGATCCTTCGGTTTATGTCGTAGCAGCTATGCTGCCGCTCGATCTGACACTGGCATCATCTGTCCGTACCCTAACTGACTTTCCATAAGTAGTAATAGATACTGTAGTCCCTTCTCTTACGCATGACTTGTTTCGCTTAAAGACCGGCCAGTAGTAATAACGCGAAGCGGGACAAGAGATTGGATGAACAGCACTGGAAAATAAAGAGTCGAGGTATCACTAAAGCGCTCGATGCGGTGGTTGGCGTCGCGGTCGATGCTAGAGTGTTGATAGAGATCAAACTTCTTTGAAAGGTCGCAAGGTAGGACATTGGGTAATGCCTCTGTGAAAGATGAGTGTTGTTAGTTTGCTGTTCCCGTTTAAGGTGGTTTGAGGATCCCGAGGGGAAGTGGTTCACAACGAATGGATGGGAGCACAAGAGTGCTTGGACGTCCGTTAATGATCCCGCAATCAGGCGTGGTGGCCTATTCCCAGCTTCAGGGAATTGCGATTAGACCGGGAACTTGTAGCGCGGCGCTGCCACTCGTACGGCAGAACCTCGAGAAGTATCGACGATGCGTGGATGTCGGTGCTCCCATTCCTGTCAATTTGCTGTGTAGACTGTAGAGGTAGTAGACATATCGGTCCCACTTTTATGGGGACAACGGAGGCGGGAAGGAAGGACCTTGATGACTGTCCCTACGCGTCTGTTGCAGCGTTTGCGTCCCGTTGTTGCCTTGCCAGCCAAAGGAGACCCCATTATCGGTTTACGGAACAGAAGGAATTGCATTGACGCTCGTTTGGTCAGTCCGCGGCATGTCTCGTACGCGATGGATACTGTAGTCCTCAGGGCCCCTACTGTATCAGGGCCGAGGAAACCTTAAATGAATCGGAATAACCACGATCACCGGTCAGGCTATCGCCCCTACACGTTTATCGCCGGGCACCCACCCATTTGCAGCTCTTTTCTAGCTCGAAGCCTGGATTGATCCTCGTATAAGCAAGCACTTTTGTCAATTGGCCTTTCTCTTTGTTTCTCTTCCTCCGTTACAGCATGTGTCCCCCCGTCTCGGTCAGTCTTTTCTTGTTATGGGCCTCACCGCGACAGCATCGCAATCACGAATCATCTGTTGTCCTGTTTCAGGTCTTCCTTGAGGTTTGTGCTATCCATCAATGCCAACACTCGTACGATCCACCGCTTGCAAAAAACGATGCTTCCACCATGTTCTCCTTTCGCCTTCGCTGCTTCGTCTTTGTCTCCTGTTCTTCTCGAATTGTCAGTGCTGATACCTTCGATCCAACCAGCCGCCGTCCCGAATTCGATCCTCCACCGCATACTCATTTGGATGTTCCCACTTCCCAGACGACGATAACTCGATACCCTGTCCTACCTGGCCGAGAATATCAGCATCCGTAGCCTGTTGCTCGCGTGGGCATCCTTCCTCCAGTTACCACATGTAGCAAGACCCAACAGACTCCCCTTGCTGCAGTCCGTGAGCAAAGTGTCTTCCCCAGGCCCTGACATTAGGACTATAACCCTCAGGATCGCCCTCGTTGGCTTCAGTTCGTTCAGATTGAAGTGGTTTATTGACATGGAATGTCTTGAGGGTATGTAAATCCATCTGAAGGTCAGTCCACTCTAGCCATTGGGCACGGGGGTCGAAGACACCATCAGTAGAGGTACTTATCCAGCGGGGCGCGAACGACAAGTCTCGGCCACAGATAACACTCGCACAATTCCGCAACTTCTTCATATCCGGCCCTCAACTCTCCGAAGAAGACTGGTACGCAATTTTTTCCTCATCTCAACACTCAGAAGCCATCAACATCTTGCGAACTTCCTTTGCCCACCGAGTTTTGGTTGGTCGATGAAACTTGGGGCCCAGAGCGAGTAAGCTATTCCTGGGCGGCTTCCGACGGGATGCTGGAATTTTGCTTGGTCAAACATTGTGCGAGGTTACAGATAAGTAAGGTCTTGGCATGGCCGGCTAGAGGTACGAAGCCGGGGTGATGCTCTTCATAACACCTTGTAAAGGAACAAGGCAAAGGATAATCGCAGTTTTGGCAGTCTTTGACAAGCTGCGAGTTCGATGGCGAATCTTGGCAGGTCTTGTTTGGGCACCGTCCGGGCTCAACTCAAGTTCCCTCGGAAACAGGGGCAGGTGTCCACGTAGACCGTGCAGCCTTGTAAGTGTTGTGGGGCGGGAGCATCCCTGCACCTGCTCAGCCTTACGACGAGTCAATTATGCTTTAGCACCTGTAGGCTTCACAGGGCACTGATACTCGCTAAACTCGAGGGCCATCGATGTCATTTCCGGGGGCCGGGTCCGCCGCTTTCCAACTAATGGGAAATGGACCCAAGGCTCGACCAGCCTGGCAACAAATCCAACCCGACCCGACCTAACCACCTCTACGCACCAGGCAGATCCTTTTTCAGTCATTCTCCCCAACCGATCGCGCACAACTCGCCAGGAACGGGAGGCATCCTACAGGTACATCCGAGACATCAATGTCTGCAAATCAGCGAGTCTAAACTGACCCAAGTGTTCCGGAAGAGAGGCACGGGAAGCTGACGTTCGACCTACGCAGGGACAGGCAAGAAGCCAGCGCGCTTGCGCACCGAACACGAGCGATCCATGTAACGTAGTAGTGGATGTGAAATTCAGGTAAGTGTAAGGAATGAAAATGTAAGGAAAAAGAAAGGAAAGCTACAGATACTTCTGTCACATGTTCGGAAATAAACCATTCCTCATGTAACGACCGAATCCAGCGGCCGACCATAGATTATGCCCGCCGGGGACTTGGACAGACGTACCGGTTTACGACATGGAATTGTGGCTAAACGAATGAAGGAGCTTATTGCACAGCGGGCTGCCTGGCTTTTGTTCATCACTGAAGGACAAGCTGTAGTGGGGGACCCGGTGACTTCTGGCATCGTCTAGATGGTGGTACTCAACGCACCAGGTGCGTGTGCAGAGAGGACCGCCCTAGGGAGTGGACTGGGAAGGAGGAGAGGCGGCGCTGAGTGTCATTGATCCAGAAGGGACACGCGCAGGTGAGGGAAACCCAGTCTGATATGTTGTCAGTTGGCGGTAGAGGTCTGTCTCTCCTTTTTGGTTCCATGCGCTCCCACAGGTAGGGTGGGGGGCCGATGTCCAGGTTATACCTAGGACTGGAGGGCAAGGATAGGGCCTTGGGATGGCCTATGGTGCCGGGGAGTCGTATCGGCGAGGAAGTTGACCAGTTCACTAGCTTGAACGGGATCACAACCAACCAATGCTACGATGTTGTCAAGGAGTTTCGCGTTGGTGAGGAATGTCCTACGTAGCGTACATATCTACCTCAAGCTCATCACCACTCGCTTACCCTTGTGATCCCTCGTTTCACTTCAACAGTCAGATGCAGAGTCCATTTTCGTAACTAGTAGCTTGTATGAGAGAATTTGCCGTGTTATGTTCATTAGTACCTCTAGGTATGGTTGCAGAAATTATGGAAAAAAGATGAGAGTGAGGTACGAAGAGAGATCGGGAGAACTGTTGGTGCGCAATGGATTTTACACTTACAAGATAAAAGGGCAGGGCGTCCGTAGACAGGTTAACTTGTACTCGAGATGATTGTACATTTATACCAAAGCACATATCCGAGATGCACTACCTACATACAAACGAAGAGATGAGGACGGCGGGACCAACCGCCTGAGATAATTTGCAATATAACTACATTTACCGCTACAAAGACCTCAAAACCTCGTCAATAACAACACGTACTATCACAAACATAACATCAGTAGATGAACCCATATTTAACTGGTCGCTCTATATGCTTCTCCCGCGCGTCAATGTTTCCAGATATCGGTTGTACTCGGGTGTAAATGACCCGTGGTTGGCTGAACTGGAAAATCGACAGCTGGCGTTGTACCTCGCCGCACAGGATCCCGAAGGCTCCGTGTGTTGGATGTTGAAGTTTGCCCTCTGTAAACGCTTGAAAATCATTTCCTCGGCTTGGTACCCCTCTTCTGGGAAGTTGTCAAAGACAGAGGCTGCACCATCACTAAGTGTAAACACCACTGTTCTCTCAGCCTGATTGTAGTGAGCGCGTATTTTCCCCCATATCTTAGCCTGTGGACCATGCAGTTGCGGGTATGACGGAATCTTCGCTGTTTCCTCGACTGGCCATCGTATGTAGACGAAAAGAAGTCATAGATACGTTACGTTAGCACACAGACAGAGAGCAAGCGAGTGGATGCTAGGAGATGAACTCGCAGGCTTGTAATCTTCCAGTTTGACAGGCACTGAGAGGGGCTTGCGATTCTCCTGTTTGACAGAAACTGAGGAAACAGGCGGCCGTGGAATGGAGGAGAAGTCAAACCTAAATTCGTGCTCTGGCTTGGTTCTCACGTCTGGTTCGGTGTTAATTGGGGGCATCGTGTCGGCGTGTCCTTGCTGGCACCGGATGAAGAAGGGGGCTGATGAAATTAGGTCCGGATTTGTTGAGAACTCGAAGAAGGAAGAATTAAAGGGGCGAATGTAAAGGGTGGTTAACATAGGCAGAGCTGCCCTGACAGATACACATCTCAGGACTTGAACGGCGGTAGGTGTGGCGTGTTCTGTTCAGGACGAGCAGTTTTTTTGTCTCGCGGCAAGCTAAGTAGAAAGGAAGAACGAAAGCAGTCGCTTTCTCAAACGCGTCTGGGCTCCCGCGGCCCTATCAGCTCACTCAGTTTGCAGGGCAGGCACCTCAGCCTCGAGAGCTCAACCGTAGGCGAGGCTCATAGGCGCTCCTTCCATATTTTTGAGGTTTTCCATCTATCAACGGGACTCGGGAAAGATAACGATAAGTTGCGGTCAGCAAGGCGGGACGGGAGCTTAACCTCGGGCAACCACCTGCAGGATGAATGTCATCCGGATTGCAATAGTATGATATGAGGTAGTTGAAAACTGCGAGAGCTTACTTACTACGCTTGCAACAGCCCCTTTGGAGGCAGACTTTTCCAGCCAGAAAAAGCAAAACAAGATGTTGGCTTCAGTTGGTGGCCCATTCTGGCATCAACTTACACTTGACAGCATCTGTTTTCCGCTTGTCGTATCGGGTTTTTGGGTTATTGCGAGGGCCTAGATGTCCTTCTGAATGCCATAAGAAACTTGCCTCTTGTTGAGTTCAGTTCGTGGCCCATTCAAGATGACCGTATATACCAAGCAAGAATGGATCTTTACCTCATATGAAACACGACAAGAAGTGAACGGCGTTTGTCCACCCTGTCCCAATGAGAACACAAGCACATTTCCCACTACTAAGAGATACGATGACGAAACTCGCATCGTAGAGAATATGGTAATGCGAGGAGTCTCGTACTTGAAAAGCTGACATGGCAACCCGTCATTGAGTGTCCTCTGCGGTTGACGATGTTGTTGACGAGAAACCGACCGAATGCCGGTACAACCAGACTCAATCAGTTGGGATCCATTCCCCACTGTATAGGGCTGAGCGGCCCTGGAGAGGCAGGTAGGTAGTGGGAGGGCAAGGGGAGTTGCTCTAAAAGCTTACACTATAGCGGAGACCCCTGCACCCCACCGTTCGTCAGCAGTGGCATCCTGGCGCCTGCCCCCCCCGCCCTGCCCGGATTGGTCTGAAAATCGGCCGCGCAGGCTCCCTCCTCTTCAAGTTTCTTTCCCCTGCTCCCGTCTTTCACCCTTTCGTCCTTTCATCCTTCCAGCTGTGTTTTTTCTCGTTTCCACGATTGGCGCATTTACTGCAAGACAGAAACTCAGCCTCAGTACCACTTGTCCTTGTCCAGCAAGTCTCGCTCTCCCCCGACACACTTCTGCCTGCCGTTAGATCGTCATCATCACTACATCGGTAACGAGTCATCGCGCCTGGCCCCACAAGTTTCCAGCATCGCCATGGGTGGTGGCCGTTTGGACAGCCAAAGAGAATGAAACAATCAGTGGAATCCGAACAAGAGGTCGCCCGTCTGCCTGGTCAAGTGTGGAGAAGATGACGGCCGCCATTCGCTGGGCATCAATGAGGGAACACAACCAGCCACGGCAGCCTGCATCGTCAGCGACATTGACCTCTTGTTTTCTCACCGTCACCGCCTTGGATGAGCCCGGCCGTTGGTGGTTGACATCGCAGGCGCCATGCATGGAGATGTCAGACATGGGATGGCAGGAAGGTAGGGTTTGTGGAGGTAGGTAAGTCGGGCCAAGTATAATATAAAAGTCACAAGTATGCCTCTGCTTGTCTTCGCTCCTTGTTCCCCCCCCAGATTCCTCCAATGTTACAACCCTTCTGCCTGTCTCCTTGTGCTACCATAACTACTATTCTTTTGCGTCCTTCAGGCATATCGCTACTTCTATACAACAGACATTATGGCTCCTGCTGCCGTCATCGAGGATGTTCCCAATGGAACTCCTGCCCATGAACCCGTCAAGGTCAAGTGTACATGCACCTGCAAGTGTACCGAGACGAACGCGGTCAAGGCCCACGACGAGACCAAACCCCAAGACGCACCCGAGGACAAAAAAGACGAAACTACCCAAACCGACGAAAAGAAAGACACAGAAGACTCGGCCCCAGACGACAAAGACAAGCCCCCAGAGGACCAGACCATGAAGTGCGAGTTTAAGCACCTTGATAGGAGATATGACGAGAAGGACGAGCATTACTTCACCGAGCGCAAGACCGATATTGAGAAGCCAGCGCAAAAGGACTGGTGGCGTCTCTATGCCTTTTGTCTCGTCAAGCACTACGACCACCGCGGCGAACACGACAACACCCGCCTCTACATTAACCCGCAGCCTTTGCGTCAGCTCCTCAAGGACGTCATTGGCGACTATCCCTCCGACCCCATCGATGTTGACGATGTCCAGATCGAAGCTCCCTACCATTCCCTCTTCCACTACCGCAAGGGACTCCAAGCCGAGGGTGTGAAGCGCTTTGCCGACGACCAGGAGTCCCTCCAACATTTCAACCTCCTCATGGACTGGATCAACAACCACTTTGAGTCTGAAATTGCTGCGTACGAAAAGTGCATCTCCGGTGAGATCCGCGCCATCTCGTACGACAACGCCTGGACTCTCCTACCACCCGACACCATTGTCCACTGCAAGATCTTGGATGAAGATCGCGCATACCGCGTCCGCCGGTACTATGATGAGTACGACGAGCACGCCAACCTCGTCGGCATGACCCTCTCCTGTCGCTACGTTGACTTCGACGGTGAGAACGTGGGAACCCTCAAATCGCATCTGACCTTCCGCAAATACACTGGCGTTGTCCAACTCAGCGAACTTGACATCGTTCCCCTTCATCTACACGAGGACGCCGACGGAATCCGGAAAACCCTACTAGCCCGTGGACGCAAGTGGGAGAAGCATCTCGGTCAGCATTATGTTCAATACAATGGCATCGCCGTCATCAAGAAGGAGATGCAAGGCTACGCTCGCTTCGGCGTCAACGGGCGCGTCATGATCGACTGCGCCACCTTCCACCGGCTGGCGGCCGACCACTCGTTTGTTGTTAAGAAGTTGCCGAGTTCAAGGCCCAAAGCCCCCTCACTGTCCTCCATCAAGTTCACATCAGACACCAAAGAATACGAGCCTCTGACTGACGAGCAAGCCATGCTCACCAACGCCACCGTCCGCGGATATTCCTTTACCATCAAGCGGTTCCTCGAGTTCTTCGTTGACAAGCTGGAACCGATTCAATGGAACACTTCCTGCTTTGACGGTCTTGTCCTCGACCCCACCATCAAAAAGACCGTCCAAGCCCTTGTCTCGAACCACACCCGTGAGCGGCCCGGATTCGACGACATTGTGAAAGGCAAAGGCCAAGGCCTTGTCTGCGTGCTGCATGGTCCCCCGGGTGTCGGCAAAACTCTGACGGCAGAATGCGTAGCTGAGTACGTTCAGCGCCCGCTGTATATGGTCTCATCGGGCGACCTCGGCTGTGTCTCCTCCGAGCTTGACGCCCAGCTTACCCAGATCATGGACATGACCGCCACCTGGCGCGCCGTCCTCCTCATTGACGAGGCGGACATCTTCCTGGAGCAGCGTGCCCTCCATGATCTGCACAGAAACGCCATGGTCTCGGTCTTCTTGCGCGTCCTCGAGTACTACACTGGTATCCTCTTCCTCACCACCAACCGCGTTACCACCTTCGACGAAGCGTTCAAGTCCAGGATCCACATACCTATCAGGTATACGGACCTGAGCTTCGAATCCAAGCTTCAAATCTGGAAGAACTTTTGCGGAATGGTGCCCGGAGGTGTGGACGTTGATGAGCGGGGATTGGAGAGGTTGGCGGAACACGACTTGAATGGGCGGCAGATCAAGAATGCGGTCAAGGCTGCTGAATCACTGGCGAGCTTTGAGGGTGTAAAGCTCGACCTGGCTAGGCTGCTGCAGGTCACCAAGATCCAGTCTGTGTTCGAAAAGGATCTTAGTAGTGTCGCAGGTGTCGACTATACGGCGCCAGGAGGTAGGGTAAGGGACGCGGACAGGAGGAACATGTTCCTGTGAGCAGGCCTTCGTCCCTCGGGATCCTTTCTTTTTGGGTGTGTGTTCCCTTTTGGCCTTTGTTTCCGCCACTCAGCGGTCTTTTCCTTTGGTTTGTTGGTTCTGGTCCAACAGTTCGCGGTTTGGGTCTTGTCCCATCCTTCTGGGTCGATTGGTCAGGTAGGTAAGTATCTCTTTGTCTTAGGCGTTTGGGAGTATGTGTGACTAGAGGTACCAGCGATATCTGTAGATGATAGAACTACACAGCGAACAAACTCAATCTCCATGAGCTCGTTGACTCTTCATGATGATTGCCATGATGACAACTGAATGCTGAGTGCCTGCATGTTAGTATGGCTTCCAGACTCCACATCGTCAAGATGACAACAACCTTGGGCGGTGCAAGAAGCAGCAGTCTAGATAGAGCCTTCGCCTTCTGTGTATGGTGTTCATATGAGCGCATCTCTGTCCAAGAAACTGGGCCTGGCCTGGGTCTCATGGAGACTCATGTCAAATCAACAAGTCAAGGTTGTACGTGAGGCCCGTACCGGATTTGTACCGGTAACTTCCCAAGCTACCGTACGGCAGGGCATAGCACGACAGTACGTCATGTTAGGTACCTAGAGGTAGTGTTTAACTCATCACCACCAACGGACCACGGGAAGATGGGCAGGGAAGCGGTCTTGTATAGAGGTAGGTAGCCTACACCCAGTGCAAGAGTTTCAAGCGCAGGTCACGGTCTTACTCTCGCCTGTTAGATGCCTACGATCAGGCTCAAAATCACATGTATGAGGCGAGGATCAGAGTAGGAATGAATGGGTATCAATATTGTATGTTCTGTCGTCTTATGTGTATGCAGGTAGGCCCCGTTGCCCCATCCAGAATCCCAGGTATCATGTACAAAACGAATGTCCAAAGCCAGAAACACCAAGCCAAGTCCTGTTGATCCTGTTCAGCCGGTCGATGCTAACAACCTGACTTTGCCGCGCTTGTAAGGAACTGAAGCCAACCTATCCAGGCCCCAAGGTAATAATAAGACATTATGTGCAGTTTACCAGCCCACGTATGTACGTCCAGCTCCATGTCATTTCCTCCATGTCATTCCTGGCTCAGCCTCGGACGCTCTATGTCGTTGACCTCACCTCAACTCGAGACCACACTTCTCGACAACAAATCGAATCGGCTTCCTCGTCCGATGGTTCGTCACTCCTTTCGGCGGGATAATTGGCCTCATCACTGGTCCCGGTCCCAACACCTTGCTTTGTCTCAGTCCGCCGTTGTTTCCCTTTGGTCTCTGCACGCCACCACCCACCCCTCCAGCTCCCATCTTACCCCCTTGTGCCTTGCTGTCCATCATCCTCAAAGCATCATCACCACCCTTTTTCTTCGCAACACGCTCATCAAATCCCCACCTCCCCACTCCACCACCAACCAACCACCCCCCGAGATTCCTACACTGGCTAACATCCACCCACTCCAGTCTTCCACACCCTTCCAGGACGTTCTCCACGCCCACCCCCGTCACTCGCACGCAGCCGCGCACGCTCAGCCCACGAAGCTCATTGAGATGCAGCGCTACGCAGCCCAGGCTCGCGTCGGACACAGCGCTGCCGCAGAACGCCATCCGTAGTTCCCTCAGACCCGGCAGACCGAGCGCGATAACCTCGGTGGCGGTATCGGACAAGGCGCAGCAAAAAGAAAGATCGAGATGGGTAAGGGACTTGCACGAGTTCACTAGGGCAATGATGGAGGTGTCGGTGAGGTAGGTGCAATCTGCTAGGCAGAGGGTCGTGAGGTTGGGGAAGCGATGCGGAGACCAGGATTGGAAGCCTTGATCGGTAATGCTTGTGCAGCGTGTTAGGGAGAGAGATTGCAGACGGGAGGAGGCGTGTAGCGCAAGGTGGTGCATGGAGCGGTCGGTGATGTGTTTGCAGTAGGAGAGATTGAGACGGGCTAGGTTGGGGCAGCCTATGACGGTGCCGGGCGGGGGCTGGGCGGGAGCCGTGGCTGAGCCGTTGGCGGTGGGCTTTGAACGACGGCTACGCGAGTTGGAAGAGGCGATGACCACCTTGCCATTTTCAGAGGACCGGGATGGGGGAGGCTCGGGGACCACCCAGCCAACTACCCTGGCAAGCAAGTTGTCGCCTACTTTGCGGCAGTTGGACCAGTCGAGTTCCTCGAGATCCTTTGCGTTTTCGGACATTTCGAGAATTTGCGACGCGGAAACATCCCAGACACTGCGCATCTTCCAGACTTTGATGTGCTTGCCGCATTGTTTCCAGAGGGCTTGGAAACCTTCGTCCGTAATGTGGAAGCAGTTGCTGATGTCAACCTCGACAGGCCGCAAACCAATGAAGGGGGCGAGAATGTGAACAAGGGACCAGTCGGTTACTTTGCGGTTAATCAGACTGAGGTCGACGTGGGTGCAGAGGTTCGGACTGGTGCTGAGCAGGCGACGCCAGTCTCGGCAAACAATTCGTAGTCTGATCAACTCGAGGAGATCCATGTGCTGGAAGATGCATACCAGGATGTCATCGGGCAGGGAAAGCTTCTTGGCTTCGTCTTCGATCGTAGATGATCTCCAAGGTAAAGTTCGCGCCCGCTTGCTCGGAATTGGAGAGCCGTCAGCCACAGAGTGCCGTAGCGGGCTGCTCTCGGGAGTGATAACTTTGATGCCGTTGACAATGGCAGAAGCATCAGTTTGAGGATTTGGCGGGACGATCGAGTTCCTACGGCGATTGCGAATGTTCTCCATGTCCACGCTAAGGAACGGATCGGGATCTGAAGGCTGCTGTGTCTTGTCTTTAGCCGGCGAGGTTGGCTTCGAAGGTGTGGTAAAGGTAACCTCGGGCTGGGCATCCACCATCTCCACATCTTCATCCGTTCCCTTGATGCGCCTCCGAGCCGTCTCTTCCACCTGGGACCGAATTTCGGGTGGACAGCGCTTCCAGAGCTCTTCAAGCGCATCCCCACCAATCATCAGACATTCAACTGCAGTGATGGACCGTACCGTGGCAGTTCTCCCCTCGGACAAGCCCAGGCTGGCTACCTCGCCGAAGTATTGTCCTTGTTTTAAACGGGCTCGTGAGAACGTCTTTCCCGATTCGTGTACAACCTCAGCTTCACCCCGGACTATGAAGAAAATGTCGTTACCGGGACTGCCTTGACGGACAATGTCGGTAAAAGGCGAATATGACTTTGGCTGTGCGCTTAGGCCCAGGAAGTGCAGAATGTCGGGAGGCAGCGTCGAGAAGAGTGGAAGCTCTTTAAGCGTCTTTCGCACATTGACGTAACCGCTCCCCAGGGCGCTACCACTAATGGTCGGATCGTCAATCACACCAGGACTGGGCGACTTGCGCTTCTTGCTTCTGACCACGGCGCCTTCTTTGATGCTGCCCGACTCTCCGGTACTGACTTCGCCAGGCACTGCTTCTCGGGCCAAGGTGTGGCTCGAAAGACTGGTCATTTGCCTGCCTTCCTGCCGCTTCTTCTTCAAGATGGTCAACCTTTCCTGTGCCTCCTGGCGAATAGCCTTTTCCATGTCAGGATACTTGGGCAGTTCAGCGTGCAGGTCTTCCTTCTTGAGAACGACCAGCAGGCATTTCGTCCTCGCAATGATAGTCGCAGTTCGAGGAACGTCCATGAGCACACCAATCTCGCCAAAAAAGGCGCCGGGTTTGAGTTCGGCATAGACAGCTTCGCCGTCACGGGACGTGACGGCGACCACGCCACGGACCAGCCAGTACATGGCTTTTGCTTCGTCGCCTTCTGTGAGAATGTGGTCTTGGGCGGCATGGACCTGAGGTTTGAGATGGGTGCCAATCGCAACAAGGAAGCCTTCGGGGGCGGACACGAAGAGGGGAAACGATCGAATTCGGTCAACCAGGTCGAGAGGCATGTCGGGGATGGTCGAGGCCGTCAGAGGAGAGGGGCGAATCGGTCGAGTGGGATTGGTCTCGACATTGAAGGACCTGATGAGGGCACCCGAGTCTTGTGGCGGTTGAGGTCCGCCATGGTGCGCCAGAACCCGGAAGGGCGATGGAGGCGGTGTTCGACTCCGGCGCATGTTGGGTGATGCTTCAGTTTGGAGGTTATATCGTCGACTCGGTTACGGACGCAACAGACGATCGATCATGCCAGTCGCGAGAGTGCTATCGGGCACAGGCAGGTGCGGGTTAACGTGATTTGTGTGTGTTGAGGGAATGCTTCGAGATCGCTTGCCCAAAGTCCGTCTGCGGCTTCGTGGGTGGATCAGGGCAGTTGGGACAGCTCAACTGCGGCGGAGCATTGCGTCAGGTCGATGGAAGCTGTCGGCTGTAGGGGTCTGGAGAGGAGGGTTGGTCAATGGCAATCACCTCTGGGCGCAATTGCTGGCGCATTACTCACAGAAATAGGTATCGCTAGAGGTTGATGTAGCTGTCAAGAAGTGTGTGACAAAGTGCAGGTAGAGGTAGGTAGCGGTCCGTGTGCGACGACGGGTTGGATGTGAAGAGAGGTCACAAGCGGAAAGCAGTGGTGGGAACCTGGCTGGCGATGTGGCCGCGGCCGGGGGTCGGGACTTGGGCCCTTGTAGCGATGAATGGCGGGCAATTGTGGGGTGCCTGTTTTGATCGCAACGGCCGGCGCTTTGACGTAACGAAGTGTCAGTGGAGGTTGAAGCTATGGCGCCCGTGTCGAATCGGGCGTCATGCTCCCGTCTATCTACGGGCACTACCTTGCCGAGGTGCTTGTAGCTACCTCTAGGTATCTCCAACATACCTAGACAACAGCAATCAAGGCAAATAAAAGAAACAAAGAAAGGAGGTAACTGACGGAAAGGATTGCTCTTTCATCCCGTTTTGGTGGTTGCGCCTGTCGCCCGCGGCAGGTCCAGATGAAAGCCCGCAACCGTTCGGCAGCGTGGGGTCGGGCCGGTTTGGTTTACCTAAACACCACTTTACCTTACCTCTAGGTACCGACTCACAGTGTAGTGCCGAATACAGTGCATGGCGCCCAGTACCCGCCGACATCCAACCCGTCCACTTTCAACGACTCCGACGGACGTTTATTCCGACGTTCACCACAGCAGCCATTGCAGAAACCACAAGGAAGTTTCAAAGCGATGTCAAGCTGCATGGAACTGAAGCTGGATTCCAGAAGGGGAGAAGGTAAAACACTGACGGCGATGATGTAGCTGTTGGTCCCCCTTTGCTGTCCTCGTTTCAAGCTAACATATCAAGTGACAGCTACGTATCTCGAACCATGCCAGGCTCTGGAAATGATTCGCTGGCAGTCATTGGAACGATCAGAACAGTCCCGTCCTTCTCGAAGGGTGGCGCGCTGTGCTTGTGTTGGTTGTCACACCCACATCCAATGCTACCACTGTCATCGGTGACGATAAGAGCGATAACCAGCACCGTCATGTTTCCGACTTCCCGCCGATATCGATTCCGTTCTTCACCGCTGTGCTATATGCTGTGCTATACGCTGACTGTTGATAGTCACAAGTACACTACCATAGTGTAGAGGAAGCGGATTGCTAGGTAGCCGACCAGCGTACACTATATTCCTCCGCCGTCACATTACGATATCCACCTCGATGACTTCATGCCGTGTGTGGAGTACTGCACAACAACAGCACCCTTGTGGTTCGCTCGCTGTCTTTTCCGTTCAAACTCGAGACATCCCACTTAGCAGTCATCCAGACATTTCGAAAAATTTCATGGCGCCAGACAAACCCGATACAACCAGAGACAAAAAAAAAAAAAGTGGCGCTGTCTAGTTAGGCTACACGCCCCTGAAGACCCTGAAGAAGGGCACCCCAAGACCTCGGACTGGTTGCCGCCGCAGCCCTGCAGAATTCCTAGTATTCCAGAAAAATTCGAGCTTCTGGACCGCCGCGCACAAGTCGTCAACAGTCAAATTACGAGCAAAGAACTTGGACAACAACATGAACAAAAAAACGGACACCAGCTTGCATATTCAATGAAGCCAACCATGGCTGCCCTGCGGATGATTCTTGTTGTTCCGCAAAGAGTATGGCAACCATATGCACTAGCACGGGTTCAAACTGGGCGTTTCTGGCCCTGACGAACACCGGATAAAATGGCCGTCGGACGATATTTCGGAGGCCCCCGCATTTCTGATCCCATGTTTCCACGTTCATCGCAACCCCGATCTTCGGAATTTCGGTTGCAGCTCCCCCAGACTTTACAAGGCTGAAAGCCTGAAACAATCTTCTTCTTGACATGGCCAGTGCATTTGTTGGTTTCTTATTGCGGAAATCACACCGTTGTGTTGGGGGGCGGCGATGTTATGTACCCGGTTAAACTGCTGTTGATCATCGGCCTAGAGCACCCATATCGTGTCTAGGACGCTACTTTTGGCTTGGACTGACAAGTGAATATGCTGCCGGTAGCCGGCTGTCCGGTAAGCCTCGGTCCTTTACCCTTATCTACCAGCTCATCATCTCCGAAAGAGTATAACATACTTTATCGTGGGCTGTAACTGGATCACTGTGCCCAAGCTTCCTTGCGTATAAGATACCTCTCCATAGCAAGACTCATTTTTTGCACGGCGTTCGTCACGGCGTTCGCTTGACAATGAGCCGAGTGAAGCTCCCTTACCATGAAAATTACAACTCCGTTGTAGTTGCTTCAGGGTCAACTGTTAACGCTGTGCCTAGCCAGAACCCAAAACTGCAATCCCGATGGTTTTGTGAAGAGCAAGTTCACAGTGGGCTTGTTAAGCCTAAATAACAAATAATATATTGTTGCTGACTCCAAGGCGTAGGTGCAGTATTGAAGAACAAGTTTTACTTCTACGGCGGACTAGCTTTGTATAACTGCACCGGTGGTGTGCCGACATGGCTTCCATGTGATTGCTATCCACTCTGCCCCATCTCCGACGGCCATGAATTCAACTAACGTGGCTGTACAACAGACCAAGGCCTACGTTATGTGAATCTGTCTGACGAGAACAGAGTCCTCCACATCCAAACTGTACCCGACGATGTTCCCCGAGTTGCCATGGGCGCTTTGTGGAGCGACAACACAGACCGACTCTTCCTATTCGGCGGTCAGTACCTACTTCGATTCCTCCGCCGATGCTCCATCTACGATAGAAACGATATGGTCATACACCCAGAGCACTGAATCCTGGGAGAAAATCCCTGTTCAAAACCCTCCAGCCTTCCGTCTGGCCCGCGGCGCAAGCGTGAGCGTTCCCGAAACAAGGAAAGCATACTGGATGGGCAGTTGGGCAGACAACTCCACCACTTTTGGAATGCATGACCGAATCTACCAGCGACAACTCATCGAATTCGACATGCAAACCTACAACTTCTCCTACTATGATGTTCCAGGCGGGTTCGGCGTCCAAAGAATCGGTGGCGGACTGGTCTATCTCCCGTACGGGAAAAAGGGAGTCTTGATCGCCATGGGCAGGTCTATGTGTAGAAGCGAGGACTGTCACCCGGTCCCCGGTTATCATCCACTCACCCAGGTGTCGATTTACGATCTGGCGTCTGGGCGGCTCTACTCGCAGGAAACCACTTCGGGAAACGGAGATCCAACGACGAAAGGGTGGGTGTATCCTGAAGCACGTGCAGACTTTTGCATGGTAACTGCCCCGTCGTATGATGAGACAGTCCATGCTGTCTACGCGTGGGGAGGCATGGTTGGTCCTGATGGAAATGGCAGTGACAACGTCTGGGTCTTGTTGATACCACAACTCGTCTGGGTGGAGGTATACAACGGTCCGTACGGACGATTCGGAGCAACCTGCCAGGTCACACACGAACGCTTCATGATGTTCAGCGGCGGCGAATGGCAATTTGGGTCCAACATGGGTGTGCTGGACCTCACCACAGTATCCAACGGATGGTGGGATGGGTGGGTGGAGGCATGGCAGGACTTGTCTGACGGCCAGAGATATCCTGCAGTGGAGCCCTGGTTTAGGTACAACCCGCGCTTTGCCGCCTATCACCTGGGCACGAGTTTGAGAAGGGTTGCCGGTAATCCGTGTTTCTTATTGTTTCCTTTCCTCAAGTCTTGAGCTAACTGTTGCAGAGCACGGCAGTTTGGAGACGAGTCACCAGCCGATATTCAGCGCCCACTTTCCGGATGGAGTCATTTCGAGTTAAAGCTCATCTTCAGCCCCTCAAACCATACGCGACCCAACCCTTTTCGGACCATAGACTATCTCGTAGCAGCAAGGATTACACCGGCCCTACTGATTGCGATACCCTTCTCTATGTACACGGGGCTGTACCTCTTAGCTCTCCTCCAGTTCAAAAGAGGCGGTTACAAGCAGGTGGCCTCCGACACCACACCGATGACCTGGCGTCCCTTCGCCACTCGCAACCCGTACCTCCTTTTTCTCGCTCTCTCATCACTCTCTCTTCTCGTCGTAGTCGAACTCCTCTACCAACACTCCATCAATCCCGCCTTCGAACCCGGCCACCGCATCATGCACACAAATGGATCCGAACCGTCACCTCCAGGCTATTACCCCACCATCGCCTCTCGTCCTCGTCTCGGACTCTACACCTACTGGGACTCGGAAAGCACGGACTTTAAAAACATGCGCGGCACCTCCAGCCGCTTGAAAACGGAGGGGTACTTTGTCTGGAACTACCTCCCAACTATCGTCGTTGTGCTCTATGGGCTTCTCTGTCAGCAGTGCGATGCGGAGATTGAGCGTATTGAACCTTATCATCACTTGCTCAAAGACAACATGAATCTGAAGCAGAGAGTGAACGAGACGTTGAACTTGGTTTACCACACTTTCTGGGCCCCGCTAAGGTTGTGGCAGGCCGCGAAGTACAGGCAGTGGACTTGCTTTCTGTCTAGCACGGCTTATATCATTGCGTTTGCGGTTATTCCTAATCTCCAGAACTCCCTATTTTCTCTGGAAAAGAGATATGGTGGAACATATGGGGACTTGGTGGATTTTGCGAATGATGCGGATGGTGTGGGATATGGTATGAGGGTGGGAGTGGTGGATGGAACGTTTGCGAGAGTTCTTGAAGTTATGTTTGGGGTGAGTATGTTGTGTGCAGTTGCTCTGATGGCCATCTTTTGGCAAAGGGAAACAAGCACGGTGGCGTCCGGGTTGTACAATGACCCGAGGGGGATAAAGTGGTTGAAGGAGTTGACCGAGGAAGGTGAATTGATGGGCGCTACGTCTTTCCCAGACCATACGCAGCCAATGTGTCAGTCGCTCCCCCCAGGGGGCCTTCGGGACTTCGTCGATGACCCTGACGGACTTTATGAGTGGGCACGAAATCACCTGTGCTGGACGGAATTACAAGACGGTAGACCGCCCCTGCGTTTGAAGTTTCAGTGCGCACACAGGCCCGCTCAAACTTCATCCAATCCGTTCAAGACTCTGTTAACTTCGATACGCGCATTTCTGAATCGAAAGGAGATAATCGTTCAGCGACAACCATTCATGTTAAACCGACTTCCGCTCACACTTCTTCTCTTGGTAATCCTTGCCATCTTCACCGTAACGCTTTGGATATCGTGCAGACATCTCATAGCAATCAAGAGCCAGGATGATTCTATTCCCTTACCACCGGATCTATATCTAGTCATCGGTGTGCTAGTCAAGGCAAGTCTGACTCCATTTCTGCCCAGCTCTCAGTTGCTAACCAGAACCCAAGTCTATCTACGAATGTGTTGACCGCGATTTCCGTGCTGTGTGCCCTTTTCTTCCCCGAAGGCCTATATGCACATCGGCTGCTGCAGCCGCAGGAGTTTCAAGTGCAAGGTCAAGCTCGGCGAGCGGTACACCCAAGTCCATAGACGGAAACCAGGAAGAATATAATACAACCCCTCCCCTCACCATCATCTACACCGCATTCAAGTCCGGCCGCAATGTGTTGGGATGTTTGTCTATCGCAACTGCTTCCATGGAAATATGGGCTCTCTTCCTTGGGACGCTGCAAGTGAGCGCTAGTAGCTACGGAAGCACGACGTGGCCGGGGGACCTTGTGGGGTTATTGATAGTATTGATAATGAAGGTGCTCACGGTAGCTGGATTGGTTGTAATTTTGTGGAAGGGAACCAGTGGGGAAGGGGAGGGGAGGCAAAGACGAAACCTGAAGCCGGAGACGATTTTGCAGAGAATGGTTTTGATGACATGGGTTGATACGGAACCTATGATGAATAGAAATGCAGGAGGGACTGGGTTGGGCGGCGTTCCATAGTACATTAGTCATTGACGACGTTGGAAGGTGCATATTGGTGGCCCGGGCTATGATCAGGTACCTCTTCAAGGTGGTTTCATCTCGGTTTTTTTATTTCAGGAAAAAAAAAAAAAAAAAAAAAAAAAAAAAAGTATTTATTCTAAGACTTCTTTTGATCAACCAACTCTTCACTCCATTGCACTGTTCACGCCCGTGAGCACCGGAGATCAGTTGCAGCCCTTGAACGCAGGGGCATGTAGGTAATCCTAATACAATCGGTGCTCCCAACCTCCTGTTGAAAGGGAGACATATAACGAGCCGCAAACTCTGGATGACGATCGGAGTCAGCAAGTTGTGAGTGCCATCGGATCTTCTAATAGTGAGTGGCTTACAAGCAAGTGGCGATAAGCCTGGAAATGAAGGCAGGTCTCGCCCGTTGAATTGCCTCTATCCACTTCCAACCCGCGTGGACGAAGATAACCCTGGAAATGGTCGGATCGGTGCACATGATGTCCTCTTGTCCTACCACGACTAGTGAGGGAGTGAAAGATCTCGAAGATTTCCCGTCCAAATGGAAAGACATGAAGAGATAGTATACTCTCGCCATCAGCACAATGTGGGGAGTGACAATGAGGAGAAGCAAAGGGTCAGGTGTATAATACATAATGTATCGTAGGTACAGGTAGCTTCTTTGGTGTTGCTCTTGATGCCTGACTGCACGGCCCCTAAGAAACAGAAAAATTGAAGATGACACTGTCATTGTGAGGAATCGACAGAACGGGGGATAACAGCTAGATATTTCTGGATTATCCCATTGCTAGGCAGCCAACCTGAAGCATTCGTTTGCATCAGGCTCATCTTGCGTCAAGCATCTCTTGCGCCTTGCTCTGGCTGCGTCGGCACGCATCCTTTTGCTGCGGGTCTCTTATGGCCTTGGGAAGGGTGAAACATGAGAGTGCTTAGTATCAGTGTGTCGTCAACACCACAAGCTGTCAGGACGTTCAGGAATGTCGTGAGGAAGAGCCGACCGCCTAGGGACGCAACTCACGTTGTCACTTGTCATTCACTTGCCGAAGGCAAAAGCAGGTACATAGGTCCTACCCGCACAAAGTAGAAGAGGGCCATTCCTTCTACCAGGGTTAGGGTTTGTAAAAGCCGAACAGCCGGCGCCTAACTCCGACAATGGAGCGAACGCGCGGGGCTGCTCGAAGCTTCTCCTCCAGCACTGACCACTGTGCTGTGACGCACATTACCTAAACACAGGCACTGCCTCCAACGGAACGTCATCCATCGTTTGCCTTTCTTCGGCGCCGATATAGATTTGCATCGGTTCCGTCTCTAACCACCGAAACACCTACTACAACAAGCAACACCTATCTTACATCGCACATCTTGATATCCAACGGCCACGCTTCTTCAGCATCGAGTCGCACCCACGATCATGTCATTTACGCTCACCATCCGCGCTGGGCCGGCGCGCCTGGCTTCGCGGATTCCCGAGTTCGCAAAGGCCTCGAGCGGTCCTGCCGCCGCCATCCGGGCCTTCCACAAGTCTGCGCCCAAGACCACCAACTTCTTCACCTCGAGGACAACGACTCCCTCGCTCCTCGCCCAGAAGCCCGCTGCCAACAGCCTCCTCGCTCGTCTCCAGGGCGCCCGCCGCGGTTACCAGTACCAGTCTCATACTCATCCCCAGCCCGACAGTGGCCTGTTGATGCGCAAGCTCCTGTACGGCGGCGCCATGGTCGGCGGCACCTGGGTTACTCTGCAGTTCATGTTCAACCGGGAGACTCGCGCGGACGGCGGCATGCCCCCTTACGAGCGTTCGTACCTTAACAAGACCTTTATGCACACTGGACTTGGCATCGGCATCATCGGTCTGTCGGCCTACCAGATGCTTCAATCCGGCTTCACTTATCGTCTGATGGTTACCAACCCTTGGGTTGTCGCTATCGGTGGTCTCGCTCTCTCTTTCGGTTCCATGCTTGCCACTCGCGCTATTGATCCTGACAAGTACGTCTTTTCGTGTTTCTGTCTGTCTGTATCATCGCATTCGCTGACCCGTTCTTCACAGCTACATTCCCAAGTATGCCTGCTGGGCCGTCTTCAACGCTACCCAGGCCGCCTTTGTCGCTCCCCTCCTCGCCATGGCCCCTCCCGCTCTCCTCGCTCGCGCCGGTCTCTACACCATTGCCATGATGGGCGCCATCTCGTTTGTCGGTGCCACCGCTAAGCAGGAGAAGTACCTCTACATTGGCGGTCCTCTTCTCGCCGGTGCTGCCATTGTCGCCGTTTCTGGTTTCGCTCCTCTGGTTCTCCCCGCCACTGCCGTCCGCACCCTCGCCTTCACCGAGAACCTTTGGCTCTATGGTGGTCTTGCTGTCTTCGGTGGCTTTACCCTCTATGATGTCCAGAGGGTCCTCTACCATGCTCGTCTCGCCCAGGCTGGCGTCATCAAGGAGGATCCCGTCAACGAGTCCATCTCGCTTGAGCTCGACTTCCTCAACATCTTTGTTCGCATGGTTCAGATTCTCATGATGCAGCAGAACCGCAGGAAGTAAGGGGTGTTCGTAGGATGAGTTGAACCACCAAAGCGTTGAACAAGATACCAGATCGTTTGCTTGTGGATTTTTCGGTTAGCACTCTGCTCACTGTCGGTTGTTGACGGAGTCAAGCAAGAAGGAGCTGTTGGTCCGATTCGGTTCAGGCAGTTGTTTGTATTCTACTTGTAAATTTAAATAGATATCCCAAAAAAACTCCTAATCCAAAAAAAACCGGCAAAATCGAGCATCTTTTTGCCGTCCCAAACGCCTCCTGATGCAATGTTGTCGCTAGTATGTTAAATCCGCCCATGCCGTATGTGTTGTCCGGGATCCCGCTGTGTTGAATTACCATCCCATCATATCTTATCCGGTTCCTGCCCGAATGTCATCACCAATTTGAGCTTTGGCGCATTTCTGCTAACCCTCAAGACTCGGTTCTGTGCGCGCTTGGAGCGGCACAATTGCTCAAGACCCAAGCGCCTACTTGAGCTCGGGGAACTTGCGCAAGAAGTGACTGGGGCACTCGTATCCATCGGGGTTGTTTACTAAGTACAGCTGGTGATACTGCTCAGCATCCCACCACTCCTTGGCTGGGAGGATCTCGGTGACGATCTTGCCACCCCACCACTGTTCATTGGCTTTTTTGGTGATCTCTTCGGCAACCTTCTTCTGCTCCTCGTTGTGGTAGAAGATACCGCTGCGATACTGCGCGCCGCGATCGGGCCCCTGCTGGTTGTGCGTCGTGGGGTCGTGCATCTTGTAGAAGAACTCGAGGAGTTGGGTGTAGGAGAGGCGGGCGGGATCGTAGATGAGGAGCGTAGCTTCAGCGTCTTCGGGCTTGTCAGCGACACGATCGGGTGCACAAGCTTAGAGAGGGAGATCGCATCCCCGAAAGGGGCTGTGGAAGGCGTCGCCACAGAGAGGTGTGAGACTTACGGCCAGTGTTGCCAGAGCAAACTTGCTTGTAGGAGGGGTTGGAGGCGTCTCCGCCAATGTAGCCGACGCGCGCATCGTACAGACCCTTGTCGGCAAAGTGCTTGCGGTAGAGGTGCTCAACGCCCCAGAAGCAGCCGGCGGCAACTGTGGCCTTCTCGGCGCCCTCGGGGACGTTGACGGGGCTGGAAGGGAAGGTCGTAGTGGACATTCTGGAGGTCTGGGTGTTGAGAGAACGGAAGATGCGACCGAGGAGCGAAGACATGCGTTGCGTTGTTCGGAATAGGACTTGGCGAAGCTAATGGATGGAGGTCGGGGGCTTTATGAAGCTTCGTAGGGCTGAGTAATATGAAAGTGGACCAAGGTGGATGACGAAAGGTGAAATGGAGATGGCGTTGTTTGCAAATTTTAAATGCGCTCTTTTCAGGTATGTTGCGTCGGTTTACCGCGGCAGAGGGTGCCTCCACAACTTCCCGACCGACAGTGGAGCGACATCCAGCCCGCCCGCACCGAGCCCCAGCTCCCGCAACGGTAGATATATACTATAGCGGGAAAATATAGCTAGCGTCTAACGCAGATTAGGGATTCTGTACTAGATTTTTGATCTGCACTAGATATCACAGTTGGGCTAGACACTTCCGTCCACTCGAAACGATTGAGGGGAGTTGTCATGGCATGGCTGGACGACCTAGGGCATAAGGCACTATAGTACACGGGATGGAAGGTGATTCATATTCTTATCGATAAGACCTACAGATTGGGAAGGCGGTAATAAGTAGCGGGATCGGACTTATATATCCAAACCCGCGATACCTTCGTTTGACAACTTCCTTTTTTTCTTTATATTTAATATTATTTTACTTTATAATTTCGAATCTTATTATTTTATTACTCGTAGGATTATACTTTGATATAATTTTAAATATTATTCTTTCTTTAACTAGGGACGGTATTAAATACTCTAATTAAATTACGAATACTTAAATACAGGTTTATTATAAAAACGGATAAAGTAAAGGCTTAACCCTATTAATCTAATATTATAATAAAATAAATTTAATTTAGGGATATAAGTGTAACGGGGTAAGCACGGTTAACACGGGTGCTGGTCGTATAGTTTAATTAAGGTTCTATAAAGGAGGGAAAAGTCTATTTGAGATGCGGATCCACCGGCGCAGAGGTTTTCGTCGGGGTTATACTTGGGGGGTGCCGGGCGCCAAGGCTTTTCACCCCCCTACTGGTTAAGTAGGGGGTGGCGAATTTATAGGATAGGGTTTTAATCTAGGATAAGGCACGAATGGTACCATATACATCCGCCTATTAACGCCTTACAAAATCGCTTATTTGCATCGTATCGTTCGCAATATAACTTTGTAGAAATATACTTATTTTCGTAGCGTTAGGGTTAGGGTTAGGGTTAGGGTTAGGGTTAGGGTTAGGGTTAGGGTTAGGGTTAGGGTTAGGGTTAGGGTTAGGGTT